>JABUQX010030757.1:2500-20000 GCA_015478945.1 Trachelipus rathkii
GCTCTCCATTCTTCCATTCATTTCAAATCTGCTCCCTCTTTCGCTTCTCAACTTCTGCTTTCTGATTCCATTCTTGCTGATCTGGATGAGATTTCCTGGTGGTCACCTCAACCTTGTGAAATTCAATACTCTAAAAACCCAACTACTTCTCATCTCCTTCTCAAAAACACCTAACTTTATTATTTTCTTTGACGGCTCTTCCGTCTCACCTGTGGAAAACAAACATTCTTGGTTTGAACATAAACAAACTAATTTTGAAACCTCATCACAACTCACAACGGTTTCTAAGATGGCCTAAAAGAAGCTGAGTTCAGGTTGCAGGAATTTTTTTCTTCTAAACAGTTACTCCAATTATATAAGGCTCTTATATGGACCACTGTTCCCACATTTGGGGGGTTGGCTCCAGTTTAGATAAGGAGTTGGTCAACATTTTCAATGCCTATTTTGCTTCAGTGTTTGCTGAGGAAAGATTAGATGATAGTTTGGAGACTAATAGTTCTGGTATGCATGTAACAAAAATAGCCTTATGGAATTTGAAAGTAAAAAAGATATTAAACGTTTGCTAGACCATATTGATCTAAGTAAAGCTGCAGGCCCTGATGGTATATATGGTAGAATTCTGAAGAAGGGTAGTAGCAGCATTGCAAAGGCACTGTATTTGATTTTTAAGCGATCTATAACATTTGGTGAGGTACCAGATTACTGGAAAATAGCATATGTTGTGCCTATTTATAAGAAAGGTAGTAAGGAAGATTTGAGAAATTATAGGCCAGTTAGCTTAATATCTCTGGTTGTAAAGTTTTTGGAATAGTTACTGAATGGTCATACAGAGAAATATTTAGAAGGTAACAGTTTCAGAAAGGGTAGGTCATGCCAGATAAACCTTTTAGAATGTATGGAATACATTACTGACTGCATTGACCGAGAAGATCCAGTGATTATTATATTATTAAATTTAGCAAAGCTTTGATAAGTTCCCAATAAGCGATGATGAAGAAGTTTTGCAATGTGGTAATAGGTGGAGTGTACATGGTTGGATTAAAGAGTGAATTGTAGAAATAGAAAACAGTGTAGTTACAAACTAAATAGCAATAATAGCATCATGTGAAATTAGTGAAGAGTGGTTTGTCCCACAGGTTCAGTGCTGGGGCCATTATTGTTCCTCATATATATAAATGATTTAGACCAGAGACTTAAATGCAAGGTTTCTAAGTTTACAAATGATACCAAAGTGACCACCTAAGTTAGTGAAGGATGTATAAAGATTCAAAATGATCTTGATAAACTTCTTTGGGTGTTCAGATAAGTGGGAAATGAATTTTAATAGTAAAATGTGTAAGGTTTCACCAGGGTTACTCAAATAAAAGTTTTAACTATGATTGAATGGGAATTGGACTGAGTCTGTGACTAAAAAAAAAGATTAGGTTGGATTATAAGAAGTAATTTGAAAGTAAGCTAATCAGTGTTTGGAAAGGCAAGGAAAAAGCTAATAAGATGCTGGCATAATTAAATCGCAATGTTGTTTACAAAGGGAGCAAGGAATTACTAGTAAACTATATAAATAGATATGTTAGGCATAATAGAGTATTGTGCACAAGTTTGGGCCCCGTATGAAAGAAAGACTTAGATATGCTAGAGATAGCCGCAACATAGAGCAAGGATGATTTTTTGGTTTGAGGGTAAGAGCTATGAGGAGCGGGCTTAAGGAGTAGGGAATGTTTTCTGTAGAAAGGCGATTTCTCAGAGGGGACCATGATACAAGTCTACAAAATATTTACATCTATTGATAATACGGAGACCAATAAATTTTTCATAGTTAGAGGCACAGACAGGTGACCAGGGCTATTTAGAGAAAATTAGAGAAAGCATGCCGATCTTGATATAAGAAAGCTCATCAGTAATAGGGTTGTTGTTAAATTTTGAATGGTTTTGCCACAGGAGCGTTTGAGCGCAACTCATTGCAACAGTTAAGAAAGCTGGATAGGTATATGGATGGTTGGGTATACCTAGTATAGTATATTTTGACTAAGCCAAATTTGCTGGATTCTTAGTTACTGTAGTTATTAAGGTTAATTGCATGTTACTATAAAGCTATTAAAGCCGAGCTGTAGTGTGGTTAGCATGTATATATACTGTATACTTTAGATAGTTTTTAGTTTTTTTATTTTTAGTTGTAGACTTTGTGTATAAATAGTTATTGACAAGCCCTAGGGTCTTTTGATGAGCAATGAGCATGTTTTAGACTTTGGGTATACTATGTAAATTATTGATATGAACAAGCCCTAGGAAGCTTTATGGATTTGCATGAGCATGTTGTTTTGGTGATTGGTTCTGTTGACTTGACTGAGACAGTCTTGATAGGCCCATGTGGCTTCTTCCTGTCTTTTTATTTCTAATGTTTCTATTATTGCTAAACTGTGAATAATAAAAAAGGAGTGCAACATAGAGCAACAAGGATGATTTCTGGGTTTGAGGGTAAGAGCTATGAGGAGAGGCTGAAGAGTTAGGAATGTTTCTGTAGAAAAGCGATTCTCAGAGGGGACACGATACAAGTCTACAAAATATTACCTTTATTAATAATGCGGAGTACTAATAAATTCTTCATAGTAGAACACAGATGGGAGACTAGGGGCATAGTAAGAAAATAAGAAGAAAAAAGCTGCCATCTTTGTATAAAAAAAGAATTCATGTCATAAAGGATGTTAAATTTATGGAATGGTTTGGCCAAGGAAGTTGTGGATGTGACGCTTATTGACAACATTTAAGAATGGATTGGATAGTATATGATGGTTTGGGTATCTAGAAGTGTATTTTGACTAAGCCAAATTGGCAAGTTTTTAGTTACTGTAATTGTTACGGTTAATCTGCATGTTACTATAAAGTTATTGTATTAGTAGTGCAGAGAGGTGTCACCCCCGATTTTTATAAAAATCACAGGATATTACTCTTAAAAAAAAATAACGAATTAAATGAAAATGAAAATGTCACTCTTCTTTAGGAAAAAAGTGTACAAGCCCTCTCAAAAGTTGTTAAAAATCCCAAAGGATTTCTATAAAAAAAAAAAAAAAACCCATTAAAATCACAGGATATGCTCTATAAAAAATAGTAATGAAGCTTAAAAAAAAAAAAAAAAATAAAAATCATTTGTTTAGGAAAAAGTTAGAGCACTCTCAAAGTTTAAAATTTTCCTTTAGCCTTTCTTATAAAAAAAATCTGTGGGCCTCGTGCTCGTTTTAGGGCCATCCTAGTTCAGGTTATGATAAGATTTGTTAATTCCACATAGATTTTCTCTGTGTATACCTAAAAAAACTTATTCATAACCTGAAACTAGAGGCTTGAAATGAGACCTAACCTTAATGGAACAAAAATAAAAGACTATGGGAAGTTTTAACAACTTTGAGAGGCTGTAACTTTTTTTCCTAGAGAGCAACGATATTTGTTTTCATTATTCTTCATTCTTATTATTATTTTTTTTAGAGTATATCCTGTGATTTTCATAAAAATCAGGGCTGACACCACTCTGCACTACTATTAACAAAGTTATTAAAGTATTGGGGTTAGCATATATATAGGTACTTTAGCTATAGCTTTTTTTTTTTCCTTTTAGTTGTAGACTTTGGTAATTATGTAAGTATGACAAGCCTAGGGTTGGCTTTGTGAACTTGCATGAGGCATGTTTTGAATTTGTGTTACTATTGAAGTGTTGACAAGCCAAGGGTGCTTTGTGGATTTGCATGAACATGTTGTTTGGTGATTGGTTCTATTGGCTTGACTGGGACAGTCTCGATAGGCCATTGTGGCTTCTTACTGTCTTTTCATTTCTAATGTTCTGAAGTATAATCTGGTAAACAATTATCATAATTGTTTCCCAGAATAAATCATTGCAATAATGTTGGTTAAAAAAGGTGGTAATAGTAGTGCAGAAGGGCTTCACCCCCGATTTTTATAAAAATCCCAGGATATACTCTAAAAAAATAATGAAGAATAAAAAAAACAAACATGGCGGTCTCTTTAGGAAAAAGGTTATAGCCTCTCAAAGTTGTTAAAACTCGCATAGGATTTTCTTATAAAAAATAAAAAAAAAATTTTAAATCACAGGATATATAGTAGCCTACCTCTAAAAGAAATAATGAAGGCATATAAAAAATAGATAATAGATAATAAAAAAGAATTAGATAAATAGTTGGAGACTAAATTCTGGTATGCATGTAACAGAATAGACTTACCAGAATTAGAATTGAGGAAAAAGATATTAAATCTTTACTGGACCATATTGACCCAAGTAAAGCTGCAGGTCCTGATGGTTTATATGATAGAATTCTGAAGGAGGATAGTACCAGCATTGCGCAAAGGCACTGTATTTGATTTTTAAGAGATCTATAAACTTTGGGTGAAGTTACCAGACGACTAGAAAACAGCATTTTACGTTATATTGTGCCTATTATAGAAAGACAGTAAGGAGATTTTGGAAATTATAGGCCAGTTAGCGTAACATCTCTGGTTGTAATAGATTCTGGAAAAGTTACTGAAAGGTCATAGGAGAAATATTTGAAGATTAACAAGGTTATTGGTAGACTCCCCAGCATTGTTTTAGAAAAGGTATTCATGTCAGACAAACTTTAGAATTTAAGGAATACATTACTGACTGTATTGACAGAGGAGATCCAGTTGATATTATATATTAAGGCTTTAGCAAAGCTTTTGATAAGGTTCCCCTCATAAGGCTGATGAAGAAGTTATAATGTGGTATAGGTGGAGAGGTACATGGTTGGATTAAAAGTGGTTGTGGAATAGAAAGTGTGTACTACTAAATGGCAATAAGTCATCATGGGAAATAGTGAAGAGTGGTGTCCCACAGGATTCAGTGCTGGGGCCACTATTGTTCCTCATATATATAAATGATTTAGACCAGGGAATTAAATGCAAGGTTTCTAAGTGCAGATGATACCAAAGTAGCTACCTCAGTTAGGAATAATGAAGGATGTCTAAAGATTCAAAATGATCTTGATAAACTTCTTGGGTGGGCAGATAAGTGGCCAAATGAATTTTAATAGTAAAAAGTGTAAGGTTCTTCACCTTGGTTACTCAAATAAAAGATTTAACTTTGATACGAATGTGGATTGGCCTGTTATTATAAGCAGTAATTTGAAAGTGGCTAATTAGTGTTTAGAAGCAAGGAATAAAGCTAATAAGATGCTGGGCATAATAAATCGCAATGTTGTTTACAAAAGCAAGAAAGTTATAAGTAAACTGTATAATAGCTATGTTAGGCCACTATTAGAGTATTGTGCATAAGTTTGGGCCCTTTATTTAAAGGAAAGAGTTAGAATGCTAGAGAGAGTGCAACACAGAGCAAACAATGACGATTTCGGGTTTAGAGGGTAGAGCTTCATGAGAGGCTGAAGGAGTTAGGAATGTTTCTTTAGAAAAGCGATTTTTCAAGGGACATGTTACAGTCTACAAAATATATATAATATATATATATATATATATATATATATATATATATATATATATATATAATATATAATATATATATATAATATATTATATATATTATATATATATATATATATATATATATATATATATTTTTACAGACATCACCACCGCTCACGGGCAGAGCACGGGATGGCGAGAACCAGGGGGCATAATTTAAGAAAAATTAAGAAGGAAAGCATGCCATCTGATATAAGAAAGCATTCATTAAGTAATAGGGTTGTTAAATTTTGGAATGATTTGCCACAGGAGGTTATTGAGTGTGATTCGATTGCAAACATTTAAGAAAGAATTGGATAGGTAGATGGATGGTTTGGGTATTATTAAGGATGGGCCGGATATCCGGCAACTATCGGGTATCCGGCCTATTGACTATCCGGTATTCGGCCGGATATCATTGTTATCCGGCCGGAATAACCGGATAATTACATTCCTACTAGGTTCTTCTCGTTTGGGAAATAGTTCCAAAAATGTTGAAAAATTATATATATATATATATATATATATAATATATATAATAAATATATATTACTATATATATATATATATATAATATATATATATAAATATATATAATAATATATATATATATTTACTTGTTTAGAATTTTGATGTTGGGTAACAATGTTATATTATTTTATTTCATCATTTATGTTTGACTGTACAATACAATTTATCTGAAATTTGTGGGGACACGTTTCATAAATTATTGGTAAAATATGGTAATATTAAAATATTATAATAATATATTATAAAAAATTAAAATATATGGTAAAAAAATATGATATTTGTAAGGAATTAAGCTAACAAAGACACATGTTAATGCAATTTTTATCACCACAATTTATTCTCACGTTTAAGTATTGTAATTACTAATAGTAATTTACCGCTGCTTATTTTAACGTGTTGAAGCATTGTATTATTTACCACTTAAATACGCACATTCTCAGAAATTATAATAAAAAAAAAACACGAAGTTTATTCTCAATGTTACCCTCTTCAGTGATAAAATATAAAAATCAGAGCAAAAGTCAGGGCACAAAACTTGATAAAATGCGTTGGAAATAAATATACGTCTGCTATTTAGAAAAAGTGGTGCTACGAATAAATGGTCAATTTCGATTATAACTTTATAGGACAGCGAGAACTAAATACTTAGTCGATATTTGAGAATCGGTCGATTAATAGTAACACTCAGTATCATTTATAATATTGATAAATTTTACATCAGAAATAAAAGAAACCTGTTTAAAACCCACTGAAACTCCACAATTTTTTTTGGTAGTCCTCTAACTGCGGAATGATATAGGCATTCCTCTAACTGCAATTCCAAAACATTTTTCAAATTATCGCAATTGCAATTCCTCAATTTATTTGGTTATTCCGCAATTGCGGAATTGCGAACTTAAATTGCGGAATACCCACCTCTGATATATATATATATTATATATATATATATAGGAATGTAATATATTATTATATATATATATATATATATAATATATACATAATATATATTAATATATATAATATATAATTATTTACAGCCTCCAGATTAGATGTCCCATGTATGTAAAAAAAACTATAATAGCTACGTGAAAAACTGAGAATACATTTATTGAAATCAGCGCACAATGTAATGGAGGAAAATGAAGAAGAAATAAAATAAAGTGAGATAAAAAAAAGTAATAATAATAATAAATAGGTTTCATATATCGATAATTCTCTTCGTTCCCCCAAATTTCGTTCCAAAGTTCATGAGACCCACCAATTTATTTTCTTTTCAATGTTTAAGGCGAAGATACGCGCACGCACGCGCACACATATGATAGATAGATGTTCTAGAGAAATTAAATTTTTTTGATGACCTGACCTAACCTAAACTATAACAATTTTAATTTTTAAATTTTAATTTAACTTAATTTTATTTTTTAATTTTTGCCATTATTTTTAGTTTCCACTAAAGTATGAAAAGATATAAGGAAAACGTTTATTTTTAATGGATCATGTTTAAATTAAGTTTGGAAAAGTACGATTATAATATTTTTTGGAGTTTATTTATTAAAATTAATAATTATAATTTTTTTTTAGTCTTGCATTACAATATACGCTGAATTCAAAAAATATAATAGTTTTATGTAGATATAGTGTTTTTTTTTAGATACAGGGGCACCTAATCTTCTGGAGGCTGGCCAATATATATATATATATATATATATATTATAATAAATATAATATATATATATATATATATATATAATATATATATATATATAATATAATAATAATTAATATATATATATAATCCCGTTTATAGCGTCGGCGGGTGACGTTGGCCACTTTAGGTAAAACTTCGTCTCCCCACTTTCCCCTAATACACTTTTTGGATTTTTTTCTTCTGAAAATCAAGGCCCGATAGTAGGTCATAAGCACACAAAAAAATCAAAATGTAATTCTAAATAATCAATAGTGTTATTAAATTTTAAATAAAGCTCAGTTAGACTCAGTTTGAAGGGTGAATCGGACCACCATTGTGGGTGAATTGGGCCATCTTTTTAAATTCCTCTTTATGTATAAGTTCAATTTTATATTAATTTTTACTTAATATAGAAATGGTTTATTATTAAAATTATTAATAAGTAATTAAAATTTTCAATAATGATAAATAAAATAAGAATAAATTTATGTGATGGCCCAATTCACCCCATCGTCAATTTTTATAAAACTCACGAATTCATTAATTTTCCGTTATAAAATTTCATTTTGATTTTAATTTTTACCTATATAAGTAACTGTATATTATATTTAAATTATATATGTAATAAAAAGTCAATAATAATAGGCTACATAAAATAAGAATAACAATGTGCAAAATTCACCCCATCATTCAATTTTTATGGGGAGTGATTGAATCGGGCCAAGTTAGGCCCAGCGATTTAACCCCTATGCACTGTTTGGAACAAAAATTTAGTTTGCAGTTTAAAGCTAACATAACTCAACTGTATACACTGAAAAAAATATATAATTAAAATCTGTCGCAATAACTTTTCATTTAAAAATAAAGTTAAAAAAAATTCGCATTTTTCAAATGTGAAATTCTATTTAAGGACATTTTATACACTAATTATATTTTTTAAAAATATAAAAACTCTCTAGAATTAAAGATAATCTAAATAAAACTTGTAGTACTACCACGATGAGCAAAAAAAAAAAAAATTTTTTTTATTTAGTCACTCCGCCCGACGCTATATAAGAGACTGCCGGATTATCCGGTACCGGCTAATTCACTATCGTATCCGGCCGGATTATCCGGTTAACTTCCAGCCGATATCCGGTATCCGGCTAATTCACTATCCGGCCCATCCCTAGTATCAAATAGTATATTTTGACTAAGCCAAATTGGTGGATTTTTAGTCACAGTAGTTGTTAAGGTTAATCTCCATGTTACTATAAAGCTATTAAAGGTTGTAGTGTGGTTAGCATGTACTTTAGCTATAGTTTTTTAGTTGTAGACTTTGTGTATATTACAGTTATTGACAAGCCCTAAGGTGCTTTGTGGATTTACATAGCATATGTATTGGACTTTTTGTATACTATGTAAGTTTGTTGACAAGCCTATGCGTGCTTTGCTTTGTGAATTTGCATGAACAGGTTGTTTGGTGATTGGTTCTGTTGGCTTGATAGGCCCAGGTGGCTTCTTACTGTCTTTTTATTTCTAATTGTCTAATCTCTCTCTGTTACATCAAATGGATTTTCTCTTCTCTACCCCAGCGGTCTCCAAACTTTTTTGATCACGTACTCCTAATGAGAAAAAAATTAGAAGTTGTACCCCCTATAGTTTTTTGCTAAACAAGTACCAGTTTGGAGACTTGTTTAGCAAAAAACTAGGTAAAGTTGGGGGTGGTGGGCTAAATCTAGATACAATAATAGCAATGGAACTATAATAGTGGGGAGATAAATAAAGCTAGTGTTGTTACAGGTTCAAATAATGATGATGATAATAAAAATAACAGCATTTCGAGTATCAAATGTTTTACCCAAATGCTCATAGCCTTAGAAATAAAAAAGATGAGCTGATTAGTTATACCATAAATGAGAATCTAGACATTATTTGCATAACTGAGGCATGCGGTTAATGAAGAATTATATGGAGACTCCTTTCAGGAATATGAAGAAATAGACGGATATTCACTTTATTATACCACGTAGAGGAAAGAAGGGTGGTCTGGCGTTTATGTTAAAAGCAATTTTCAATCTGTATTAATGACTGGACTTTAAAATGAATCATGATATTTAATCAGTGTGGGTAGATATTCTTATATACAATAAATCTATAGAAGGGGCATTAGATGCGGGGCCAGATTCAAGAATAGACGCGAAATGTGAAAGAAAATAGAGACAGCATGACACAGTAAAGAAACAAAGGTAGTAGTCATAATGGGTGGTATTTAATTTTTCGGCATCATTTGGGATTCCCTGTCAATAGAGACCATAAGTAGTTCTGCATTCATAAATTGTATACTAGATACTTTTTGACCCAATGGTCCAAGAACCCACAATTTACGATGCCACTAACTAGACTTTAATATTAACTACATGAAAGTATGTGGATGAATTAGAGTGAGGAGGAAATTTAGGATTTTTAGTGACGATAAATATAATAAGATTTAATATGAATTGATATCTGGCCCCAAATTGAAAGTTAATTAAAGGAAAAAGATCGTTAGATTTCCGAAATGGCATTTTACCAATTTGAGACATGCTTAGTACAACTAACTGGGATAAAGAGTTTAAAGACAAAACTGTTTTTATCATGTGGAACATTTTAAGCAAATTTTAATGATATCAGTCAGTATGTTTAAAGAATTAAACCCATTAGGTGGACGCAAAGAGAATATCTATTCTGTCTAAGCCAGATGTAGGAGGCATTTCTAGTCTTGCTTAGATGTTTTAAGATATTCAAGATTAGCCCTAGGGAAGATGATTTAGAAATTATAGGAAAAATAGAAATGAACTTAAACCAGTCAATAAGAAAGGAAGAGAGAGTCAGAAATAATTTAGCAAGAAATAGTAATAAGAATCTGAAGAAAGATTTTTTACTTTATAAATTTAAAATAAGAATAGACCAATTGGTCCAATTAAAATTGATGCAAAATTTAGTGAGTTCAGATAAGAAATGTCAACAGTTTCAATGCCTTTATTTGCCAGTGTTTACTGAGGAAAAGATTAGCATAATAGAATTTGGAGCACTATAGTTCTTTATGCATGTAAACAAATAGACTGACAGAATTTGAATTTGAGGTAAAAGATATAAAAACGTTTATTAATCATAGTGACCCAAGTAAAGCTGCAGGCCCAGATGGTATATGTGTGAAGGAGGGTAGTATACCAGCATTGCAAAGGCACTGTATTTGATTTTTAAAGCGATCTATAACATTTGGTGAGTACCAGATGACTGGAAAACAACAATGTTGTGCCTATTTATAAGAAAAGGTAGTAAGAAGATTTGGGAAAATTATGAGGCCAGTTAGCTTAACATCTCTGTTGTAAAGGTTCTGGAAAAATTAATGAAAGGTCATATAGGAGGAATATTTAAAAAGATAACAAGGTATGTATGACTCCCAGCACGGTTTCAGAAAGGGAAGGTCATGTACAAACCTTTTTAGAATTTATGGAATACATTGACTGACTGCCATCGACGAGGAGATCCAGGTGATATTATATATTTAGACTTTAGCTAAAGTTTGATAAGGTTCCCCACATAAGGTGATGAACAAAGTTATTTCAATGTGGTATAGATGGAGTGGTACATGCTGGATTAAAGAGTGGTTGCGAAATAGAAACAGTGTGTACAACTAAATTGGGAATAAATCTTCATGGGAAATAGTGAAGAGTGTGTCCCACAGGGTTTCAGTGCGGGCCACTATTGTTCCTCATAGTATATAAATGATTTAGGACCAGGACTTAAATGCCAAGTTTCGTAAGTTTGCCGATTGATACTTTAAAGTGGTACCTCAGTTAGAATAGGAAGATGCATAAAGATTCAAAATGATCTTGATAAACTTCTTGGTGGGCAGATAAGTGGCAAATGAATTTTAATAGTAAAAAGTGTTGTAAGGTTCTTCACCTAGGTTACTCAAATAAAGTTTTAACTACGATATGAATGGGGATTGGCTTGAGTCTGTGAACGCAAGAAAAGATTAGTGATGATTATAAGAAGGAATTTTGAAAGTGAGCTAATCAGTGGTTTGGAGCTAGAAATAAAGCTAATAAGATGCTGGCATAATAAATTCGCAATGTTTGTTTACAAGAGCAAGAAGTAATAAGTAAACTGGTATAATAGCTTTGTTAGGCCAGTAATAGAGTATTGTGCACAAGTTTGCCCTTATTAAAGATAAAGACTTTAGATATGCTAGAGAGAGTGCAAGTGAGCAACAAGGATATTTCGAGTTTGAGGGAAGAGCTATGAAGGAGAGTTCTGAAGGAGGTTGAGAATGTTTTCTGTAGAAAGGCGATTTCTCAAGGGGGACATGAATACAAGTCTACAAAAATATTTACATCTATTGATAACATAGAGGCCACCATTAAATTTTTCATAGTAGAACAGGGACAGGTGACAGGGGGCATAATAAAGAAAATTAAGAAGAAAGCATGCCATCTTTATATAAGAAAGCACATTCAGTAATAGGGGTGTTAAATTTTGGAATAGTCCGCCAGAGGATTGTTGAGTTGTGACTCATTGCAACATTTAAGAAAGGGGTAGATTCGTTATGGATGGTTGGGGTATCATATAATATATGACGAAGCCTAATTGCGGGTTTTTATATAGTAGTTATTAATGCTTAGATGGCATGTGTGACCATAAATTAGTTATTAACGCATTTGGATGTTTGGGTATCATATTATATATTTTGACTATTTGATAGCCAAAATTGGTGGATTTGTAGTTACAACAAAATTGCAACCCTAGGGTGCTTGTTGGATTTGCATGAGCATGTTTGGGTAGTGGGTTGACTGGGACAGTCTCGATAGGCCCATGTGGCTTTTTACTGTCTCTATATTCTTAATGTCTAGGCCTATAATATAACAGTATAATATAATATACTATAATAATATAGTATAATATAATATATAACAATATGCACATAATAATATAATATATAATAAAAGGCACGGCGAATATTGAGAGAACCTCACACTCACATGATACACGATCATACACTTGCAAGTGATCGTGAGCCTACTTCTTTGGCGTTACTCCAAGTATCACTTTGGGTACCCCCCGGGGTACGCGTACCCAATTTTGGAGACCACTGCTCTACCCTATTGGGTCATCTTTTTTTTGCTCTACCCTATTGGGTCATCTTTAAAACACACCGCCTTAATGAATACTCATCAAAATATACTTAACAATCTAATAAATTAGAAAAAAAAATAAGGAAAAAAGCAAAATGAAATTAGTTTTACAAATGGTTCCCAAAATCTTTAATTTGCAGGAATTGCTTTCCATTTTCCAGAAAATAAAAAGTTTTTGTTAGTTAATTTGAAAATAGGTTTGAAAGAGATCGAAGTATATTTTATGGTAATGAAATGACTTGATAAATTTTAATAACATTGCAATAAATGAAAATAAAAACTTTTTTCATTAAAATCTTCAAAATACTAATATTAACTAGATATAAACCAACTAGTGTGAAGCGTTAAAACTGCTGAACCACGTTCTTTTGGAAAATATAAGATCAATTTATAACGACGAAAGGAGAATTCTAATTGGCTGAATTATTTACCTAAGAATTTACTAACTGGCAACTGTTTCGAAATAATTTCCTTGAATGTCTATCATGGATCGATCTTCATAACATTCATAATCTTCGTGAAGATTATGAAGATCGATCTTCGTGAAGATCATGAAGATCGATCTTCATAATCTTCACGAAGATCGATCTTCATAATCTTCATGAAGATTATGAAGATCGATCTTCATAATCTTCGTGAAGATTATGAAGATCGATCTTCATAATCTTCACGAAGATCGATCTTCATAATCTTCACGAAGATTATGAAGATCGATCTTCACGAAGATTGATCTTCATAATCTTCACGAAGATAGATCCCTTTTTCAAATTCATGACGTCATAGATGATACGGGGTATAAAACTCTATTGCAAAAGCTTTCAATTTTGACTAAAGTGTCTAGAAATCTGTAGAATCTGTAGCAACCTGGTAAAAATTATTGCATTGTATGTTGTGTACTAATATAAGTATTTTTAAGTATATATATACCGTGGTATATAAATATAATTTACATATGACATTGTGACTTGAATTAATATTTTCTTAGTTATACAACCATAGTAAATTGGCTGATAGGGAAAAGCAAGACATTGTCCCTTCAATTTCCCACAATTTATACAATTGTATAAAGTTGTTTTTGTTTCACTATAGCCTTGATGAATTTATTATATTTCCATCTTCCAAGTTCGAGTGCATGTCAAAAATCATCGTAGGAATTTCTTTTGATCAAAATCAAACCGATTCGTGGAATAGTTAGTTATTTATATATATATATATATATATATATATATATATATATTTATATATATAATTATATATATATATATATTATATATAATATATATATATATATGTATATATATATATTAAAATATTTATATATATTTTAAAAAAAAAAAATAATAAATTTTTTTTTTTTTTATTATATTTTTTTAAGGTAAAAGTCAAACTATATTCTTCTGTTTTCTCTTTAAAATCTCTTGGCTTTTTAACTAATAACTTATTTCTATAAGTAACTAATAAAGCACTTCGTATGAATTCAACACTAGTATTATGATTGATTGTACACTAGTCCTAGGCAAAGTAAAATTTTTGGCCTAGTTAAGTTTGTACTATGTTTTAGAATCTAAAACAAGATGTAATTTTGAATATTATTATTTTAATACTATTTTGTTCAATAATTGTTATTCTATAAATCAAATATAAATATATAATATATAATATATATATATATAATATATATATATATATATATATATATATATATACTATATATATATATATATTATATATATATATATATATATATATATATTATATATATATATATATATATATATATAATTAGTGATGGGACGATTAATCGGAATCGGAATCGGAATCGGAAAGAATCGGCTGTTTTTCAGGAAATCGGAAATCGGAATCGGAATCGCAAAATTATAGCCGATTCTTTGACACGATTCCATTTGGTATAACACAACTGAAAAAATAATTTTTATTCGAATTCTTTATGATATTTCAAAAACAACAATTTTTCGAAGTCTGCCGTATTGATTTTTAATTTCAGTTCTTTCTGAATTCTATTTAATTAAGAAAACTGGAATTGAGCGCGCATCTTTACGTAGAGCCTAAAATATCATGTTAGGATTTTCAGACAGGCGCATTTGGCAATGTTTGTTAGTCATGTAATGTAATATGTTTTGATAATTATATACCGTGAACTCGTAAGTGGCATGACATATTTTTGCCTTGTTAGGCTTGTAATCATTGGAGGTATTTGAATATAATGCTATTCCTTCGAGTTTCACTTTTTCACGTATCTCACACATCATCTAATATAAGTGATTGTCCTCAAAATGTTATGGAAGAATTCAATATTCCTGCTAATAAAATTCATGTTATAGTAAGGGACAACACACCTAATATGGCTGCAGGAGTTACACAAGCAAGATTCCAGAAATTACCTTGCTTTTTACACTTTTTGGCACTAGTTCTCAATGATGCCATATTTGAACAAAGAGACGTAAAAAAAATATATCCATATGTAAACAAATCGTAGGTCATTTTAATCACTCGCCTCAATCTATTGCCAAGTATGAAGAATATCAAACTAGATTTAATTTACCACAGCACAGATTTATTCAGGAATATACAAACCAGATGTAATAGCCAGTATCATATGCTTTCAAAAATTTTTGAACAAAAGACGGCTCTCATTTCATATTGCAGTGATCATTCAAAACCTGTATGCTTAGAAACAATGGAAAGTTCTTGAAAAATTGCTAAAAATACTTAAAAATTTGTTGATTGTACAAATTTATTGGAGCCACAAGGAATCAATTGCATCGGCAATAATCCCAAATATGAAAATGATTTGCTTTTTTTTTTTTTAAAAAAGAGTCAGAAAAAAAGAAATATTTTGAGGGACTTTGGTCTACAGTATCAGCATGTAAAAATTCAGTGTAAAAAAAAGATTCAGCATTTCCCTTTAACAGATAAGAATCTTGTGGCTTGCTACCCTATGCTTGATCTACGCTTTTAAAATTACAATTCCTTGAGGATGAATTATAACAATAAAAAAAGTGAAGATATTCTTAAGCAATGGAGTGCGAAGAATAAAAAATGTTGATAAAAGGAAAGGAAAACAGTTTCGTCTACTTTAAACCAGTTTTCAGATTGAGCCACAAAAGGATTCAATGGCATCGGCAATAATCCCAAATGATGAAAATGATTTGCATGTTTTTTTTGAAAAGAGTTCAGAAAAAAAGAACTGATTTGAGGGACATAGTCTATCAGTATCAGCATGGAAAAAATTCAGTAAAAATAGATTCCAGCATTTACTTTACTGATAAGAATCTTGTGCTTGCTACCTATCTTGATCCATCGCTTTAAAATTAGCATTCCTTGAGGATGATATAACATATAAAAGTGGATAAGAGTATTCTTAAGAAATGGAATTGTGCGAAGATATATGTTGCATAAAGGAAAGGAAAGGTTTCCAACTACTTTAAACCAATTTTCAGATTTTTCTCATTTATTCAACAGAATTGGGGCGAAAAAAAAAGTGATGCTGAAGATAATAGTCTTAACTTCAGTTTTGAAAGTTGTTTTTCGGTATTTAAAGAGAAAAAGACTTTAAAAACAGCAAAGAAACTCCATTCCCAAGGAGAAAGGACCGTATATTGAAAAAATTGGAAAGAATGTTATAAGAGTAAGAGATTCAGCCAATAATAAAAAAAATATGAAACTTATTATTAAAAATTCAGAAAGTCCCTTACAATGGTGGTCATGCGAATAAAGGAACCTTTCAGCAATTTTTGGGTGTCCTTAGGCTAGAAAATATTCAAAGCTCGTCCCCTTTCCCGTGAAAAGTGAAAAGACTCTTCAGATTGGAAAGAATCAATTTAATTCTCCTAAAAATCGGATTTCACCAGAAACGGGAGAATGTTAATGTTTTTGCACTAACAACTTAAGAGTCATGATTTAACTACAAATAATAATGATAATTTTGCTTCAAGATCTTACTTTTTAGTAAATTAAAGAAGAAATTTTTTTTAAACAAAAAAAAAAGAAAAAATTGTTCATTTATTGTTAGATTTTTAAATATTGCTATTATTTTTTCAGTGGTTAAATAAATAAAAGGGTAATTAACTAATTATTTCTTTAGCAAAGATTATAAATATAAAGAGAATTCTATATACATAATTTATAAGGTTTTTAAATATCCTAAATTAGTTGATTTAGCAAAATTAGGCATAAACTAGATATAATATATATAATAATATATATACTATATATAATATATATATATATATATATATATATATATATATATATATTATATATATATTAATATATATAATATATATATATATATATATATATACATATATATAATAAGAATTGAATCGGAATCGGAATCGGAATCGGAATCGGAATCTGCAAAATTGTACCGATTCTTTGATCGATCGGCTGGAATATTTTGGAGAATCTTCCATCACTAATATTTCACAAATATATATATATATATATAATATATATATATATATATATATATATATATATATATATATATATATATATATATATATATATATAATATATAAAAAACAAAAAACTATATATATATATATATAAAAATGATATATATATATATATTATATTATATATATATTAATAACTAATATATATATGTCAGCCTCTAGAA
>JABUQX010030758.1:0-12500 GCA_015478945.1 Trachelipus rathkii
CAACAAAGAGAGAGACTTAATATAATACTACGAGAGAGATCGGGAATAATCAAGCTGTCTGAAACTACCGCAGGTTCATAACACTCTATACAAAGAGGAAACCATAATTTATATATCTAATTCACAGAATCATTTGGATGTTAGAAAACAATTCTTATGCAAGGGCTCCTAACCTTCGATACTATTACACCCATCCAAAATCTTCATATACCACTATAAACATCGTCTTAATAATCTTTTATACTATACTTAATCCTCATCTATAATCAAGACGAAACTATTGTATTAGAACACCTCAGCTCTATACTAAAAACAATGACTTCTCCTCTCAAAAGCATATTATCACATATTATATAGTTATCACTTTAACAGCAATAACTATCAATATAATCTATAGCTCTATCACGTACAAATACATATCCATATAAATACTCATCCGTCCCTTTGAATATACTGCAACAGTAAAAATCAATCAACTCCCTCATTGGAAGATAGTACAAATCTCATCTCATAGATATGAATAATATACGGGGCTACTCAACCTGGAATCTCAGGATAACTAGCAGACACGGTGTCGACTTACCAAGCCGATACCTATATTCCACTCTGTCTGACATGAATGCTTATAGGGTGACGAAGCAGTCGGATCACTACTTATATTTATTCTGGGTGTGCCCACATTTAAATATTCCTCTACAGACGCTCTATCAGATTTCTCCTGAGAGACCTACTGCTCCGCCCGGTGAGGTGGCTGGGTTTTCTGGAGATTGACATGGAACCCTAATGAATAAGAGTATGAACCAATAGGTACATATAATATTAATATTAATTATTAATTAATATATAATATATATATATAATAATATTAATAATAATTATAGTATATATATATTATATTTAATTATTTAATATATATATTATAATTAAAATAATTTAAAATATTATTATATATATAATATTAATATAATTTAGTATAAGAAAAAATTATAAAGAGGCGTACTAACTTCAACATCGTAGCTACTCGTATTATAGAATATATGGCCATATTAGGGCTACTAAGCACTGAGTTGAACATTATGGAAAGCTGAATCTACATTTTTGCAAATAATTCATATGTTTACGAAATAATTTTAACTTTCTGAATTATTTTAATTTGCGAAGTTTGGTCTAAATAATAATTAGAAATGAAGATATAACATAATAAATATATAAAGAATTATGCGAATTATGAAATCCGAAAAAGGGAAGAATTAGCTATACATATATAAATATAAATGTCTTTTATAACACACATATTAAGATAAGCACTAAATGCCGTGGTTTACTATTTACTGTTTAAGCCGTTTATGTTTATCTGTAGAATTTTTATAGTATTTAATATAAAATTGTTTATAAATACTATTGTTTATAAATGATATTTTGTTTTCATAATATAAATATACTCTATAATAATATATTATAGTAATAATATTATATTATTATAACAAAAATATATTTTAATAAAACCATACATAAAATTATAATAAAATAAAAATATCTACTAAAATAATATTTAGCTTAAAAGAAAATATATTAGAAAAATATATAATTTGAAATATTTATTAATTAAGTAATTATATTAATATCATTCCTAAGATTCAACAAATACGACAACGGTATTTAATATTATATAGAATAATGCTTATTATGAGAAGTAATATATCATAAAGTTAATTATATAAATTTATAATATAACAATTAAATATATATAGATATTAATGATTATTATATAATATTTTAATATTATAATATATATATATATTATATTATATTAGTAGACCTTATTAAATATATATTAGTTAAATATTATATTAATGATATATTATACTAATAGATTTAATATATCAATAATCATCAATTATTAATAAAATATATATTCATTTTCTAATAATATTTATAAGATTAATTTAATAAGCTAATAATATAATGTCTATATATATTATTATAAATATATATATATACTAATATTATATATTATAGATATGAGAGAGAGTAGAGAGAGAGAGAGAGAGAGATAGAGAGAGAGAGAAAAAGAGAGAGAGAGAGTAGAGAGAAGAGTAGAGAGAGAGAGAGAGTAAGAGGAGAGATTGAAGAGAGAGAGAGAGAGAGAGAGAGAGATGAGAGAGAGAAGAGAGAGAGAGAAGTGATGAGATGAGCAGCGATGCAGTTCAAAAAGCTAAACTATTTTGCCAACTTGATATTAGATATTGTATCAAAAGAACTACTATATATAAAATTATCTTTTGATAAATAAACTATAATATTAAACTAATATCCAGTACATAGCTAGAGTATATATATATATATCAAGTTATAATATCATTCATAAATACATATTTTAGTAATATACTATATATAATATATAATAATATTTTTTTATATTAATATATTATATAAATTCATAACTTAAAAAAAATTATATATATCAACAACATAATTCATATATGAATAATTATACATATATATATATTATATATTAATAATTTCAAATTGGACTTTGGGGATAATAAGGGCAGCTCTAGATTTCTTCCATTAAATACCACTAGCATCTATGGAGAAATAAATTTATCTCAAAGGAGGCAATATTATTTTTATGAACTATTTATTATTGAATGAAATCATCCTAACCTCTTCACTACTCATTGATTCATCTAAATACAGAAAATCGGCATTAATATTGCCGCTTATAATAAGTTCTGAGTGGGTTCAAAAGTTAGAACAATTAGCGTGTAATTGATAAATATGATAGGAAAAAATAAAAGACAATATTACAATCTAATATTCAATAGAACGTAGAATGCCGGAAACTAAGAAAATCTGTTATATATTCATCAACAAAATTTTTAAAGGAAATGTTAATAACTATATAAAAAAAATGTTATCACAATAAACAAAAACGATTAAAATTTATATTACACTCAAAAATGAATATAACCTCAATATATTTTATATTCGCTCTAACTGTACATTCAAGTTAATTTTTTATTAATTTAGAATAAAATCTATAAAAATTATAAAAGATTTTGAAATGTCTCAAAACATGCTTTTTTCAGCTTTTATATACTAAAAAGGGAAGTCAGGATTAGTAAAAACATCGTAATATAAAAATAAACATAAAAATATCAAATAGTTATTATTGTAAGCTATTGAGTGGTACACGGAGCGGTGAGTGATTTTTAGCTAGTGCTTTTTCTTGGTGGACAGAACATTCATTTGCTGTCAGTATTGGGTGAGGAAAATAATAGTATATGCTACGGTATATTAATTCCTAATGTTCTTTATTTTAGAGTAATTATATTGAAATAAATTTAAAATAAACAGTCTATATTAATCGCAACTTATAATTTATTTGTCAGAAGTGAGTAATAGGCCATAGAGTATAACTAATACTTAAAACTGAAACAAGTGT
Organism: Trachelipus rathkii; assembly: GCA_015478945.1. Classification (NCBI taxonomy): domain Eukaryota; kingdom Metazoa; phylum Arthropoda; class Malacostraca; order Isopoda; family Trachelipodidae; genus Trachelipus; species Trachelipus rathkii. Next base: position 3,449 of record JABUQX010030758.1, read on the forward strand.
TATATACCAATATAAACCCTGCTTTTAATAATAAAGCATTGCAGTCGTAATCATGTATCGCCCTTCCACTCGACTCACAATATGAAACCAGCCTATTAAGTCTGGTTATGAATAGGAGTATTTATTTAGACAATTGATTATTATTATGAGGAATAATTTATCAATGTAAAGGTTTAATTAAAAATTTTACATGGTTTTTTTTATATTCAAATAAATGTAATAATATATATAAATATTCTATAATTACATGAATTATTATTCATCCTGTTGATAAATTACTATGAAGTTACTGGATAGCTTCAGGAAGTCAACAGAAATTTGACTATATTTCTCACAAAAATATAATTTTTATTTTTTTAAAATTTGAAATTTATAAAATGTATTATATTGAAAAAAGCTATATGAGGCCTAACTAATATCACCAACAAAGGTCCGATCAAATACTAGTTAGGTTATGAATCAAGAAACACACTATAATTACTCTCACTCAAGAAATTATTAATTATATTCCATACTGAACATCTTATCATAAAGTAACCAAAAGTATTAAAGTGACATATGGTAGTAGGTGGTTTAATAAATGCTAAATCACTAATAAGCAGAAGTTCAAAGTTTATTATTTATGTCAATATTTAAATTAATAATAAGCATGTATTTTATTCATATGTATACCTACTAAATATACAATATATTATGCAATCGTTTTTAAAGCATTAAAATATACATAATCACTCTTAATAAATCATTTATCAAATTCGCTAAATCATGATATATCAAAAAACATCTAGATCTTAAAAAGAGGCAAAATAATCCGTATATCATTTTTTTGTCATTATTTCCTACTTGAGTAGTATGGTTCGCGCAGGCATACCAGACTTTCCGGAAATTCTTAGACAATTATGTACAACCCTGTTATCATCTTATATTTAGTTATCTGTCAGTTGTATTGGTCCTGAAAGTAAAACATAACATTAACGTATTAAAAGTCAAACACTCGTGCCAAAAAAATTGTGTATGGAGTTAATATCATTTCAATCAGCATGATTATCGTCATAGACCACACTTTGTAATAGGTATATATTTCAAGGTATATATACTTACCACAATAAAAAATACTGAAACATCTAATACGCAATTTTGAGCAGTTAGGCAAGATAAACGAAGCGATTGAAACGCATATATTTTGGGGTGTGTATCAAGATTCACTTCTTATCGTTTACAAACTTTTCAATCTCTTCTCCTTCGAACCTATCTAGGATATATCAGATTATATATATAGATAGTCATAGGTTTCTCCTCAATATGGGTGCGTGCATAGTGACAAGAGTTGAAGCTAGATTCATATATATTTATAATAAATATATTTTTATAATATATATACCTATTCGCGTTCCTTTTTTACTGTCATTATACAGCGTACAAGGATGTAACTACCATCATAACTATTAATAATAATCTTAACTACTCTTATCTAACCTATATAACAAATACTGCTATGATATAATCCATTAATATCACACAATTAGTTTATTATATACCTCACTTATTATGCGTAGTACATATCACGACATTGTTATCATTATAGCCAGTACTAGGTTATACTTCATCTGCTATAAACCTACTCACATTCTTTCCTCTTTAGGGGGACTCAATTCCTGACTTCTGATTTCCATGAGTTGGGGACTCTTTATTCCATATTCTGATCTGAGGCTTGTGGATGAAACACACTATTTCATTTCCGTATACAAGAGTAACAATATTCCTTCTCTCATTCAGTTTAAACAAAGCTTCACACCACTTTAAATGAAAATAATCTTTTAAAATAATCTAGTATCTATACATAATTACTATTGGTAACTTACGGTAACTTACTGTATCACATTACATAAGATTACCCAAACTTTATATCACGGTCGGTAATATATTTATTCACTTCCACTTAGATAAAATCGGGTACATCATCTTATTATAATCTTCATATAAATTCCGCGCAATAGGCACACACATTTATATATATATACTATCTACCAGACGGCGTATAGATATCGGATTACAAAGGTTACATACTCAACATATTAACAATTAAATATATTATTCATAATGATATTTATTATATATATAAATATCAAATACCTATGTAACTCATTAATACCATATAATATTATAGTAATTAATTTATATCTACCGCTTACCAATATTATAACCAATAAACTATCAGTAACAATAACAAATCTCGGGGGCTTATACTTTTCAGGGGATGCCCTTCTAAATCAACATCTCTGTACTCTTCATTCATTTAATTCTCTTTTTACACCTTTCTTGAAACGACCAACATAACCTCCATAGATTCTTTCATTCCTCATTCTTACAGTCAATTCTTCTCGAAATTAATCACGCCCATAAGATTGTCGCATGACTATACACATTGTACCTTAGATTTATTTCTCCTTCATTTCATATCATAGGTTTCTTTACAATAACATTAATTGAGCAGTACAACAATACCTTTATGCAGTTTTCCTTAACTCACTAAAGATTAGTTCCCAGTTTACATCGACCCAATATTATGGGTTAATTTGCAAGACCAGCCAACCTTCCTACTCATACTCACAACTTCTCCTACCAATATACACATTCTGCATCATCCGTTCCACTTTCATTTCATACCAAAATATATTTTAAAATATATTTAAACTCAGATCATGATGTTCTATATCTGTTCCAACTTCCTCCAAAGCAATACTGTAAAACTTCACACCGAGAGGACTCTCCTTCCTTGCTCTATTAGTAAATAATTATTCTTCACTTTATCTGTATAATTTTTTTACTTTCAAATTCAAACAGTCCCTTCCCTTTACACAACGTCTCCAAAACCAATCTAGCGAAATCCTCTAACCTCTCTCTTCAGAATTGGCCAAGCAAATCCAAATCTATCCGCGTTAACAATGTAAGGCAAGGCAACCTCCGCTCTCTTCCATTCTCCATCACTCTACACACTATCTCCCCGCCCCTGCCTAACACCTAAATTTTCTAATTCTGTCTTTCCAATAACCTCATTCCATATACATCAAAAGTAAATAAAACACAAGGATGACATAATAGCGTCCCCATCCTTGACTGTTCGCTTTTAAAATTAAAAACCAAATTTCACTTTCGACTCTCCATTTATTGTTACGATTAATTACCAGCTATGAATTACGTTCTACTATTAATTTTGAACTGCCATTCAGAGTGCTAGCCAACCAAAAACATCATATTTTCATAACAACCCCCGCTGCCCACAGAGGCTTGCCCTATTTAATTCCCTCTGCTGGGTTTTTTTTCATATACGCCAGCTCGTATGACTTCTCTTAAAGCAAATATTATTTTTGAGTAGTGAGAATTGGCATGTTTGGAAAATAAACGCATGGTTTTTTTAAAAAAATTAAAAAACAAAAAAACCTTGGTTTTTTTTAAATAAACCAAAATAAAAAACCATAAAACCAATGGGGTTTTTTTGTATTTTTTTGGGGGGTTTTTTACATTATTTTGATGGTTTTAATATGTGGTTTTTACTTGGTTTTAAATCATGATTTTGCCCATCGTTTCCTCCTTGTTCACTACTGGCAACATGTTATTATTATTTTACAACAAGCACATATTTTAAAATTCCTTAATAAAATTTCATTTAGATTTCTTCTAAAAAATTTAAACTTTTATTTAATAAATAATAAACATGGTATATAATTATTATTTATTTTCTTGAGTTTTACCCAGTAAACTCATATGAAAGTAAAAACATAAGTAGGGTAATGATTATATATATATTAAACTCCTATCGCTATCAACAATAGTTGTTATAACCTTTATTATTTTTCACAAAAAAAAAAAAAAAAAAAAAAAGAAAAAAAAAAAAAAAACGCATACTGAAAAAAGTTTTATTCAAATTAACATATAAATGAATATTAAATATTAATGGAATTTCTTATTTACCATTTATGGGGAGAAACAATAATATGAACTATATATATATATTATATATATATATATATATTATAGTATATAATATATTATATATTATATATATATATTATATATATAGCTCTATATATTATATTATATATATAGTAGATTATATGATCTAACTATTATATACGATGAGAGAGACGAGAGAGAAGAGAGGAGATTCATCATCTTAAAGAAAAGGTTCGACAACTACTGGAAATTAATTATTTAAGAATTTTAAATACAAAAAAAAAAAAACACACTAATTCTCCGCTGCTTGTTAGCATGTTCCTACCTATTGTCTAATGTTGCTTGTGGCACAAGTCCAAATGTTGAAAATTAACCCTTTCAACATTAGGCAAGTTGAGTGAAGTTGCTGACTAAAATACTGTCTTGACTTATTTTATATTATGACCTACTCATCTAATTGTTTCTTTGAGAGTATCTGCATGCATTACCAGATGAAGGAAGTCACTGCTGACAACAGGAGACTCATCATATATGGTAACTCATTTAGATTGAAAATGAGAAAAAGGAAGTAATTTGTGCTAATTTAATTTGCTCTTAATTTTACATAACGTTCCACTGGCTTTTGAATGACTCATCTCTCAACCCCCAACCAAATCAACCTTCTGTTATCTTGGTTGTTCTCGGAGGGAAGGGTTACTGGGTTCCTTGTGGTCGCTGACTACTCCCTCTAAGGGCTTGAAAAATTTAATTAGAAACGGTGCCAATTTTCTTCAGCCAGCGGTGTTTGAAGCCTAATTTTCTTTTTGTATTGTAACAACATAGACTTGTAATAATGTTACTTATTACTCTGGGGAATTCAAATATGTAATTTGGGGTTTTTGTAGTGTCGTGCTCGATGATGAATGATCTCCCATTTATGAAGAAAGTATTTGTTTTTTTTTGGTGTTTTTTTTGACTTTTTTAAAAAAAGAGATTTACACGCCGATTCCAAAATATGTAATTGGTTTACTGTAAGTGTCGTACTTTCGGAAGATATTCCATTTTTTAAAACAATATTTACATACAATTGATTTTAAAAAAAATTTTAAAGATATTTCCAAACGAAAGCGATACCGACTCGAAATCACATTGTTGGTATCATATATTAGCAATAAATTTAAAAAAATAAAATCTATATAATAGTATATTCATGAAATAATATCGGTCAAGGGTACACAGTAAATAGGTACTTATATTGTAAGTGATGGATATTATAAGCTGTTCTATTAGTCATATATAGTATATACTAGTACATAATTATCTCTAATTATATTTTTCACAATATTATTAAGTAACAATAATAATATATATTTAAACTGTTATAAGACATCATCCATATGTTAATTAGTATATATCATATTATATATAATATATATTATAATATATATATAGATATATATATGGTTGTGTGTGTTTGAGTACAGTGAGTGTGTCGTATTGGGTTTGACCTATTACTCTAGTGTGTGCTATTGTTGTTGAGGAAAGTTCGTGGTAAGCACAAATTTTTAAGGCTGCAGAGACAATGACCATGTTGTCAAATGAAGGTGTATCATATTATGCAGAGTCTTTATTTTTAAGTGCGTAAATTTTCTCGGTACAGACTCATAAATATACTTGTATATGAACAAATGTCGGAGTTCACTTAAGAGTTTTGCGTATGATGGGTATAGCTAAAATAATATACTATGATATGTCTCATACAAGATTGACGAGAAGAAGAGAAGTGTGGATTGGTTTAATTATTATTTTTTTAATTGATATTAAAATCATGTAAAATTTAAAATTTAGGGGCACATATTTACTATTCTATAAATAATTTCTGGTGCGGAGCGCGTTAACTAAAAGCTCAGGAGAAGAAGAGGGAAGTTCATCAATAAGATTATCCTTCTCAATCGGGTCGCAAGGGCCTTGCCTTCCGTCGGCCTGTATTTATATACTAATCATTAATATCGATGTTATTCTGTCTTATTAAATATAAATGAACGTCTCAGATAAAATAAAAACTCACCATAATCATATTTTTGGCCTTCTTCAAGTAATAAGGTAACAATGAGATCCATAGTTAATATATATAAATAAAAGAAACATTGCTAGCCAAGCGCGAAGATGAAACAATAACTCCTTCTAAGTTAAGAGTGATGGAATGAAAATTCCAAAGTAGCTACATAAAAGATGCATTATAATTGAGTATATTAAAATAATAAATTAAATTATTTGTGTATTGTAATCTAAAATAAAACATTGTATTATAGTGAGATTTTTATATTATATAAATATAATAAAATATTATTAATTAATATATATATTATCAATAATAATATATATATATATATATATAATATATATATAATATAATTTGATATGAAATATAATGTATACCAGGAGAATAGAAATTATTTAATGTATATTATGTCATCAGACAAACTATATAATAATAGAATATAATTATAACCCATATATTATTAACAGTTCGATAACAGGTCTATTTAAAGGTTCAATTATTTTTAGAAATTAGATGTGCATTTAACAATTAAGTTACATAACTCTTGTTGCGATGAAGGAGAAATTAAGCATTTTGAATTTGAACACTGGCACGATTACGGGTTTTCTGCATTGAATTTTTTTTTTTATCAGTTTCTGTTAAATATCTTTATTTCAATAAGCTTAAGAAAACCATTTTGAGTCTATACAAATCATCTAAAATTAGAAGCAAAGTTATAAGGTGATTTAATTAATATAAATAATTATTGAGTGACTTTTTTGACCAGTGTTGTATTCTCTGACTTTCCGTGTTCTATTTTATTTTTTTTTTTTTTATAACTACAACACCACCAATACCTCAAAAATGTGCAGGTAGTTTAGTTGTGGTTTAGGGTTACGTTTTGTTTGTCCGGTGGAATAGACAAGGGTGGAAACTATTTATTTATCCAACTCAGATGCTTGGCTTTTAACACCGGAAAGCGTTTCTCATTGTCCAGCCCCCTTCAACCTATCGTGGGTATGGTTAGTTTCCCTAAACCATACATGGATCCAAACTGAGTTTTAAACCCATTAGCTTCACGACGGCCCATTATTCTCATCCCATTTTTTTAACATATTTTTTGTAATTGGGGTCTTGTGGTTTAGTTCTTGGGTATCCTTGTTAGTAGTAATTGAATATCCAACTCGAGATATATATCTTATGACAAAAATACTTTTTGTTTTCTGTTTTTTAGAATCCTCTTCGTATTTTACACACATAATGTTTGATAAACAGATAAGAATCTATAAGAGCTCACTGCCAAAGAGAGATGTAATGTAGCGTGTTTCTGGTATCTGCTGACGTTTTTCGTATGCGAATATATAACATTTCATTTTTTAAAATACAATATTTTGATATTTATTATTTTGATTATTATTAAGATTATTAAAAGATATGAAAATTTAAACATCATTCCGTTACTAATTCGTTTATTATTTTTTGATTGCAAAACACGGACTAGAATATTTTTATTTTATAATTAAAAAAAAAATATCAAACTATACTTACAAGTTATCTATTATCTATATAGCTTATAGATCTTCATTTTTCTTTTATGTCGGATTTAACCTTTTACGAACTATCTTAATCTATCTATCTATCCCTATTACTTGTATAAATAATTAATTAATATGATAATTAACATTTATTATATATACTGTTGTATTATGATTACTTATCTTTTTAGTGCAACAGCTTGTTTTTATTATATTATAATCTCATGTGATTTTCAATAACGTTATTCTCTTATTTATCAATCCAACACTTTTTACTACCTCTTTAACCTAGCGCATAACCTATACTTGCAACATTTAAATTAAATGTTGCAAGCGAGTCACAGTTTGATTATCGTACACTTATTCACATTCTTATATATTATATATCACTAGTATATCTATACTATATCATGTATTATATTTGGTGTGTGTAGGTATCAAGGTTATACAGTGATTTTATAAAATATTATACACCTTTTTTATATTATTAAGTTAATTATTATATTCTTGTATTCTATTAATTAATTTAAAAAACTTTTTTATTTTATATTTAATTCCATAAAACAATGTAAGTTACTATTAATCACTAGTAAGTATAGTAAAAAGCACTTAAGTGCTAAGTGACGTATGATGGTTTAACTAATTATGGCGGTAGTTGCGGCGCTTCCGCGTTACGTTGAACGTAGACCCTTTAGGATATCGATTATTCTTTAAAGCGCAGTATATATATTAATATAGTCACACGCCAACTATATAGAAAAATAGTTATAATTTATCTTTTATTTTATAATAATTATATGTTTTTAGGGTATCAAAATTTAGTTCTACAAATTATACAATAAGAAATTTTCAGCAAAATCATACCTGAACTTTAAACATAAAAATTGGTTATTCTTGAGTATAAAGTTACTAATCAAAATTAAAAAGAGAAAGAATTTTAATATTTTTATATTATTAATTAGTATGCTCATATAAGGACTATATCACAATTACTACAGAATTAAATAATAACTTATTATTTCTAATAGAACTATTTTATTATTTATTAATTTTTAAATTTATATAACATTATTTTTAATTATTAAATTATATTATTATTATATATATTACACTTGAAAAAAACATTATTATGTAATACATTTCTTTTATTTAACCTCGCATAATTGCTAGTTGAAGGATTTAAGAACATAACCCTTATCTTTGGAATCATATTGAGTAAGAGATGAAAAAGAGAGAGATGAGAGAAAGTAGAGAGGAGATGAGACTTAGATAGAGAGAGAGGAAGAGAGAGTTTAAAGAATGAAGATGAGAAGAAGAAGATGATGAAGAGGATGAGATAGAGGATAGGTAGGAGAGAGAAAGAAAATACTTTTATATATAAGAGAACGATAATACTAACAGCAGTAATAGAGTTATAAGAGAGTGAGAATATAAATCGTAGAGATTATATTTATTATTAAGTTCATATAATATTTGAGTAAAATAATATTTTAATAAATATAAAAAATTAACTATACTATAAAAACATATAATATTATTAATA
>JABUQX010030758.1:17500-26362 GCA_015478945.1 Trachelipus rathkii
ATTATTATTATTATTATTATTATTATTATTATTATTATTATAATTATTTATTATTATTATTATTATTATTATTATTATTATTATTATTATTATTATTATTATTATTATTATTATTATTATTATTATTATTATTATTATTATTAATAATAATAATAATAATAATAATAATAATAATAATAATAATAATAATAATAATAATAATAATAATAATAATAATAATAATAATAATAATAATAATTTGTTTCTGTTTTTGTTTTTGATGCATAAATCTAATATTTTCATTTCGGGAATGAAAGTAAAGCCGCCAATATCAAAAGGAACTTTTTACTCGTTTTTCATGTAAATAAGAAAGATTATTATTATTATTATTATTATTATTATTATTATTATTATTATTATTATTATTATTATTATTATTATTATTAATAATAATAATAATAATAATAATAATAATAATAATAATAATAATAATAATAATAATAATAATAATAATAATAATAATAATAATAATAACAACATTATCATCATCATCATCATCATCATCATCATCATCATCATCATATCAGCTGCCCCATGGTTCACAAGAACTGGATGGAGGTGGGGTGCGCAAACATTCACCAGAAATCTGAGGCATGCATGAGCATTCTTAGGGTATAAATAAGTGGTAGCGGGACCCAAACTCAGTTACCATTGTTCTCTTAACCGCCTCTTACGACACGCAGAACGTACATTGTGGAAATTTTTTCCACCACACACAGGGATAATAATAATAATAATAATAATAATAATAATAATAATAATAATAATAATAATAATAATAATAATAATAATAATAATAATAATAATAATAATAATAATGTTTCTTGGTATTTGCATGAAAAACGAGTAAAAACCTCCATTTGACATTGACGGCTTAACTTTCATTCCGGAAATGAAAACATTAGATTTATGCATCAAAAGCAAAAACCAAAACAAACACTCCTATGGGTGGAGCGAAAAACATTTGGTTGGGACTTGGGATGCTTAGAAAAAGATATATGGAGATGTTTTTGCAAGGTGGTTCGAGTTTAGATATTATCTGGTATTTTATGCTGTGTTCTCACTCTGAGTCTGTATTTTGTTTCTCTTATATATTTAAATATATATGTGATAAGCGCATTGCAATCTTTATTTTGTTCTATCTTTGCTCATATATATATCATAAGGAGTCTGTAAAAATACAAACAAATTTTTTATGCTTTAGTAGTTATTGCGAATACGTGGCTGGATTTGAGTTCATAATTTTTTAAGCATCACCTTTTAAGTAAGCTTAATTATTTACCTTATTCGTTCGAGTGGGTATATTAAATATATAGCAGTAACAATTTTCAAAGAATGTTTTTTCTGTGTTTATCATATTTGTAATATGACAACGACTTTTTTTTCTCAATCATTAAAGTACGTTTTTCATCCACGTTAAACATCTCGGGCAGTTAAGATCATAATCTGCTTTGAGACTTGCACGAAGAGTGTGTTAATTTTGAGTTAATGAGTCATCAGGCATTTATATCATTGAGCTGTATCTATTATTGTCTTGCGATGCCTACCGTACCAATAATTATTATATCAATATATTATTCTATATGATACCGATGCAACATCCCAGCGTATTCGAGACTTCTCATTAGATCAATTGGGTAAATATCATGTGTACATATGAAGACTATATATACAGAAACTAGGTTATATTAAATGAGAGCGTTGCCATACATATCAGACCTCTTTTTCTTTCTACAAGAGAGATATTACTATCTTGCGTGGTCTGCTCACAAATATTAAATGGCTCAATGCGTGTTGTGTAGATATTCTGTTTGCACAATCTAAACTGTAAAATCAACTTCGTCAATGTGGATACTCATAGATGATAAATGTGTGAGTTCCAAGCTTAATGTAAGTCTGTTTTCATGTTAGAACTCATATAACGTAATTGTTCTCGCACTAAAGAGAGAATTCTACATGAGTGGTGTTAGGTTATTCTTATACGGTCTATCTCATTGATTATAGAAGCATCGTTTCTAGATAGCATGATCAATTGTGTTCTTATATTAGTTAATCTTTACGCATTTTTCCGCTATGATTGAGGGTCTCCCTATGCACAAGATTCCGGAACATCATCATTTACACTCATTATCTTCTATGATAAATCGTAGTGTAAGTTTATTTCTATTGTTATTATGTGTTATAGCAAAGAATACATCTGAGATCTTCCTACTGCTTGATTCCTATTAAAATATTAATTCGAGGTTTCAGAGTAGATATACGTTTTGCTAATCCTATGAGTGTCTAGAGAATACAGCACGTATAGTGTTTGGTAGAGTGATCCACTCACTCTTAAGTGAACGACTGACAACCGTGAAAAATATTTACACAATGTATAGTGAGAGAGAGTAGTGAGTAAGATCGTCACATAAGCGTAGCTACAGAGTTTATCACTTTCTATAGATCTGTCAGTAGTAATAAATGAGTTGCTGATATATAGGTCATAAGCGCGAATCTAATAAATTATTATGTATAACAAATGATTAAAAAACATACATTGTACTTTGTTTTTTATATTGCATAAACATTCGTTATGTAATTCTGAATAATCTTGTACAAATATTAATTTAGTCTGTGAGTCATCTCTCTTATTGTCGATATATTTAGTGCGCGGAGATGATGTATACAGACTGATCCTACTATGTGACACAGATGCGTCTGTGGAAACTACATCGAGTAAATGATTGGACTTAATCTAGATAGATATCTTCAGCGTATAAAGATCATCACGCGCTGTGATGTTACGAGACATATAAACTTTATACATATGTAGCTAAAATGGCTTCATGAAGAAGAAAACCTAAATATTAGTAAAGCCTGAGTATTCACCGTAGATCATTCGATATGTTTATATCTTCAGATAACTCATATTATAGAGGTAATATGAGAGTACTATAATAAGATGCATGAGCCTGTTAGAGTATCTCATGACGCCTTATTCACACCACTATATTAAACACATATATATAGCCTAACTAACTAGTATGTATAAGCTCACATAAAAAGGAGCGAGTCAGTCCAACTTTCTGTCTTCACTTCATATTGTCATATATTACTAGCTTTCACAAGTGTGCTCTGAGGCTGAAAGAGGAGTATGCGTTATAATATCATTGTTATAATACCCTGGTACTTAATAGTTATAGTAGATCGAGGTCTGAGAGGATTTCAGGAGATATGGGAAACACATTCTAGTAGTGGCGCGCTGTCACTATGTAACTTGTAAGCCCTGTACGAGACGTGATATGGGATGAGGCGTTATCAGGTTATCTCTTTGAGAACTCCTTTACAATATAACTCCATACGAGATTATAGATGTAAGTGAATAACGAGTGCTGAAGTCTAGAACAAAGTGAGTCTCTTGTACCATAATTGTTTAATGTGTAATAGCCAAAGAAATCCAAGTTCTGTACTCTAAATATCAATGCTATATATCGATTAGAGAGCTTGATCTTATAATGCGGTCTCTCACTCACAAACCCTATTTTTCGGACTAATATAGCTAGATTATCATAGGCTTAGTCGAGATTATGTAGTGTACTTTAAATTTTACACAACTCACATGTGGACACAAGTAATATCACTATATTAATACAATATAATAAATGCTCTGTTAATTACATGAGGCTACCACACGACAGTTATGATATAATTCATCGTGAGTTATTTTTATCTTATCACATAATCTAAGACAAAGATACCAAATACATAATATCTGTGTATTATATAATGACAACTAATCTAAAATTCGAGTGAGTTAGCACCAGCCTTTCGAGAGTATATTCAGCATATATTACTGGGAACGCGTATGTAACTAAGAAAGTGCAATTATAAATCGTGCACGAAGAATATCTTAATGAGTCAATATAAATCATCAGAGTAAAAAATTTACACTATTATGTATGTATTGTATAGATTGAAATATATCCAATAATAGCTATAAATTTAAATATTTTTATAATAATGAATTGTAATAAATAATAATACAAAAGAAATCCATAAATATAATAGAGTTGATTAATAAAGTATATCATGTTATAGATATAATAAAAACATAATTAATAATGAATCAGACTATAGTATTATATACATGAATAATAATTTTTAGAGGTAGGCATATAGAGACTTTATATATATGGCAAGGTGTTTGAGGAATATCATTATCAATTATGAATCAAACCATAATAAAATATATATATACACAATTAATTGATGTAGTGATAATAAAAGTATTCAATGTTTAATTTAATATATAATGTATTAATAGATCAGATAATGACAATAAGAAATTCGACATTTAATTGATATATATTAAATATAATGTAATAATATCTTAGATTAATTATAATAAATATGAATAATGTAAGATAATTCTAAACAGTATAAATAAATATTGGGCACCATAGGTCCATTTAGGCTAGGATGATATTATAAGTGAGATATGAATCAATATTGCACAAACCCGCGAAACATCTCTTACATCACACAACTAATCTACTAGTGAGTAGGAAGGATGGACGATAAGTACGAGAAGAGAATACGTGAAATTAATTAATTATTATTCTTATATTTATATATTGATATATATTATTTTATTATTATTATATTATATTAATATTTGAGGCATTAAAACAATTTAAATAGGAAAAAAAAATTATATGTTTAAAATTATGATTTTAATTATTATAAAGCTTAGTTAATATAATTTATTAGTAGGCACTCTACTATGATATAATTATTATGTATAGTATCAGTGTGGTATTTATTTGATTGAAGTATTATCCTAATTTGTTCAAAAACGAGTTATACATTATATCATCACTATATATATTATAGTGATAGTATAATGAGAATTATTATTATCTATTTAAATATTAGTTAATATTATTATTATATGAATAGCAAAGAAATTTAAATTTGTTTATAAATGTTATTCATGTTAGATCGGTTTCAGAATAATGATTGGGGTCGAAGGAAATAAGGGAGGGGAGTTTATGGTAGTCTCCTTTGCACAACAGTAAAAAATTTACAATTTGATGTAGTGATAAAGCGTAGTCAAGCTTATTTATATTGTTTTATGTGTAATAGCAAAGAAATCTAAATTTCTTAAAATATGTATTCAGGTTTTAATCGTTCAGAATAATAATTTAGACTCCTAGGTAAATTTAGGCAGGTGTTTGAGGTATCTTCTTTGCACAACCGTTAAATATTTACACATTTAATTTAGCCACTAAAGCGTAGTCAAGTTTAATTTTATTGTTATATGTGTATAGCAATGATTTTTAAATTTTTTATATATGTATTTCTGTTAGATCGGTTTCAGAAAGCTAATTTGGACTCCTAGGTATTTAGGCAAGTGTTTGAGGTATCTCCTTTGCACAGACGTAAAAATTATTCCCAATTTAATGTAGTGATAAGGCGTAGTCAAGCTTATTTATATTGGTTTTATGTTGAATAGAAAAGAATCTAAATTTGTTATAATATGTATTCACGTTTAGATCGGTTTTCAGATAATAATTTGGGCTAATAGTTTAATTAAAGCAGATGTTTGAGGTATCTCTTTGCACAACGGTATAAAAAATATTTACCAATTTGATTTTAGTGATAAAGCGTAGTAAGTGCTTATTTATATTGTTTTAAGTGTAATAGCAAGCAAACAAATTTGTTAATAATTATGTATCTAATGTTAGATATTCGTTTCAGATATAATTGGGACTTCTAGGTATTAAGGCAGCGTATTTGAGGTATATCCTTTGCACAACCGTAAATATTAGCAATTTGATGTAGTGATAAATGCGTAGTCAAGCTTATTTATATTGTTAATGTGTAATAGCAAAGAAATCTAATATTGTTATAATATATGTATTCATGCTAGAGCGGTTTTAGATAATAATTTGGGCTAATCTAGGTAATTTAGGCAGGTGTTTGAGGTTATCTCCTTTGCACAGCCGTAAAATATTTAAGCAATTTGATGTAGTGATAAACGTATTCAATTGTTTGATATTGTTTTTATGTAATTTGCAAGAAATCTAAATTTGTTATATATATGTATTCATGTTAGATCGGTTTTCAGATAATAATTTTTGGGCTCCTAGGTATTTAGGCAGGTGTTTGAGGTAATCCTGCCTTTGCACACCGTAAAATATTTACAATTTGATGTAATGATCAAGCGAATTTAAGCTATTTTATTATTGTTATATGTGTAATAGCTAAAGAAATCTAAATTTTGTTATAATTGTATTCATGTTAAGATCGGTTTCAGATAATATTTGGGCTCTCTAGGTAATTTAACGCAGGTGTTTGAGGTATCTCTTTTGCACAACCGTAAAAAATATACACATTTACGTAGTGATAAAGTGTGATCAAGCTTATTTAGATTGTTTTATGAGTAATAGCAAAGAAATCTAAATTTGTTATAACATATGTATTCCATGTTAGATCGGTTTCAGATAATAATTTGGGCTCATAGGTAATTTAAACAGGTGTTAGAGGTATCTCATTTGCACAACGTAAAAATTTACAAATTTATGTAAAGTGATAAAGCGTAGTCAAGCTTATTTATATTGTTATATTTGTAATAGCAGAAATTCTAAATTTGTTATATGTATTCATGTTAGATGGTTTCCACGATACATATTGGGCTCCTAGGTAATTTAGGACGGTGTTTGAGGTATCTCCTTTGGTCAACCATAAAATATTTACAATTTTGATGTAGTGATAAAACGTAGTCAAAGCTTATGTTTTTGTTTTTACGTTTATATATTTGTGAAGAAATCTAAATTGTTATAATATGTATTCATTGTCAGATCGGTTTCAGATATAATTTTGGCTCCTAGTAATTAAGAAAGGTGTTTGAGGTTACTCCTTGCAGAACCTAATATATTTACAACGTTGATGTGAGTGATAAGTCGTGTCTAACTTATTTATATTGTTTTATGTTGAATAGCAAGAGAATATGTAAATGGGAGACCATAACCATCCAGTGAGAACTCTTCCAGACGAGACTTTTAGGCTAATAGTAATTTATGAGGCCAGGTTGTTTTAAGGTATCTCTCTTTGCTACTAACGTTATAATTATTTATAATTTGATGTAGTGGAAAAGCGTATTCAGTATTATTTATATTGTTATATTTGTGTAATAGCAAAGAATCTAAATGTTATATATTGTATTCATGTTTAGATCGGTTTCAGATATAATTTGGGTTCCTAGGTTATTTAGCAGGTACTTTAGTATCCTCCTTTTCGAAACAACCGTAAGAATATTCTTAAATTTCGAATAAATGTTAAGCTTATTCAGCTTATTTCTATTATTCTTTTCTTTGTAATTTAATGAAAGGTAAATTTGTTTATATCATATGTATTCATGTTAGATCGGTTTCAGATAATAATTTAGGCTCCTAAGTATTTTACGCAGGTGTTTTGAGGTATCTTGTTTGCACACCGTAAATAATTTACACATTTACGTAGTGATAAGTGTAGTCAAGCTTATTTATTGTTTTATGTGTATAGGCAAAGAAATTATAAATATTGTTATATATGTATTCATGTTAGATAGTCGGTTTCAGATAAATAATTTTGGGCTCATAGGTAATTTAAGCAGGAGTTTTTTTTGAGGTATCATCCTTGGCTTTTAATTTTACAATTTGGGGTAGTGATAAAGCGTAGTCAAGCTTCATTTATATTGTTTAATGTGTAATAGCAAGAAATCCTATAATTTTTATATGTTTCATGTTAGATCGGTTTTCAGATAATAATTTGGGCTCCTAGGGTATAATTTAGGCAGGGTGTTTGAGGTATGTCAACCACAAAATATTTACAATTTGATGTGTGATAAAGCGTAGTAAAGCTTATTTATATTTTTTTACGTTTTAAATAGCAAAGAAATCTAAATTTGTTATAATATGGTATATCCTGTAAGATCGGTTTCAGATCATAATTTGGGCTCCGAGGTACTTTTTTTTTTTATTAAGGAAGGTTGTTTGAGGTATCTCCTTTGCAAACCGTAAAATATTTACAATTTATGTAGTGATAAGCATAGTTAACCTATTTATATGTTTTATGTGTAATAGAAAAGAATTCTAAAATTGTAGTATAATATTGTAATTTTCAGCATATGGTTTCAGATAATAATTTTGGGCTAAGAGTTATTAAAGCGGTGTTTGAGGTATGCTCCTTGCACACACCGTTAATTATTTCATTTAATGTTAAGAATAAAGCGGTAGTCAAGCTTATTTAAGTTGTTATATGTGTAATAGCAAAGAATCTAAATTTGTTATAAATGTATTACATGTTAGATCGTTTCAGATAATTATTTGGGCTCCTAGTAATTTAGGCAGGTGTTTGAGGTATTCCTTTGCACAACCGTAAAGTTTTAACAAATTGATGTAGTGATAAGGCGTTGTAATGCTTATTTATATTGTTTTAATTGTGTATTAGAAAAGAAATCTAAATATATAATATGTATTCGGTACCTCGGTTTCAGATAACTAATTTTGGGCTCGCTACGGTAATTTAGGCAGGTGGTTTGAAGTATCTCCTATGCACACCGTAAATAATTTTACACATTTATTTAGCTGATAAAGCTGTAGTCAAATTTATTTATATGGTATAATATGTGTAATAGCTAAGAATTCTAAATTTTTTTTATAATATGTTATTCATGTTAGATCGTTTCAGGTATTAACCAGGGCAGGAAATCTAAATTTAGGCAGGTGTTTGAGGTATCTCCTTTGGCAGAACCTAAAATATTTACAATTTGATTGTAGTGATAAAGCGTAGTCAAGCTTA
>JABUQX010030759.1:0-15000 GCA_015478945.1 Trachelipus rathkii
TCCGCGCATCCCGGTCCCCATTCGGGACCGCGCCCTCGGTTGGTTGGCTGACTACCCGCCCTCGTCGACCGCCCGCGTGGCGCGAAGTACTCCGTGACTCACACTGCTGTGTGTACGCGCGCACACGCTGTGTGCCGCTCGCGCGCCGTGCAACAAAATTACATAATCTGGGATACGATTCAGTCCTCTCGCGCCGAGATTACGATCCTGCGATCGCTGAGTCAAGCACTCGCGTCCGTACTCTCCACTGTGCTTAACGGCTCAGTAGATTCTATGAACTTTATTTGGTCTGTAATAATAATGTAAGAGAGCCGCGTGGATAATAATAAAAGATAATGAAAATAAGTAATAAATAATAATAATAATAATAATAATAATAATAATAATAATGATAATAATAATAATATAATAATAATAATGAATAATAATAATAATAAATAATAATAATATAATAATTAATAATAATAAAATAATAATAAAAATAATATATATATATGATAATATAAATATATATACTATAATATATATATATATATATATATATATATAATTACACATATATAATAGGTATATACTGATATTAGTATATAATATATAGATTTGGTCAGATATTTATTTGTATCTTAACTATTAGCACAGAAGAAAAAGAAGTGAAAAGAAGAAAAAAGAATAAAAAGAGAAGAAAAGAATGATAGTGGAAAAAAAAGATAATGCACTGTAAGATACTGTTTATCTTAACTTAATGATAATGAATGAGACATGTCAGTTATTTTATTTTCGTATCTTGAACTGTTACACAGAAGAAAAAAAGAGCGTGAAAAGAAGAAAAAGAAAAAAGGAAAGAAAAAAAAGAGGAAAAAAGAAAAAATAGATGATCACTAATCATCTTATCTTCTTCAAATCCAGACGTATGCGTGTCTCGCTATTATCTATACTAGATTAGTGAAAAGTTTGATATTGTAAGGGATATAATATAGAATTATATATATATATATATATATATATATATATATATATATAAATAATATATATTATATATATATATATATAATATTATATATATATATATAGGGTATATATAATATATATATATATATACTATATATATAATATACGTTTTAGCTGACCGTAGACGAAAGGCCGTTGCTCAGGATGGTCCCCCTCTCACTCTCCTGAAGCGACACGTCCTTACGCTTTACGTCATCCTCTTTACTCTAATTACGTCCTACGTCTACAAGTCTTTTAGGTTACGTAACAACGGTTTTTACTACCCCGAAGGAATGATAAAGATGTTGCGCCAATCTGCTTGATGATGGGTCCCCACACACCACCCCACTGTATGCGCAAACTCTTTACGTCCTTACGCTTTACGTGTCGTTAGGTCTTTACGTCACAAACATCAAAGTTTGGCTACAATTATGCGCAGTTATACAAGCGGTGAGCAACCGGCGATTCCTGGATAAGGTGTAACTGAGATTAGCGCCACAGTTGAATATTGTAAGCAATATATATAATATATATATATATATATATATATATATAATATATATAATTAAATATATATATATATATATAAGATAAATATATAATATATATATATATCATATAAAATATAGTATAGATCATATACGTTTTTAGTGACCGTGAGGACGTAAAGGCGTTGCGTCAGGAGGGTCCCCCTCTCACTCTCCTGCGACACTTCTTTACGTCGACGTCTTTACTCTTACGTCTTTACTCTTTACGTCCTACTCTTTACTCTTTAGGGTACGCAAAAACGTGTTTTTACTACCCCCAAGGACGTAAAGACGTATGGCAAGCTGTGTGATGATGGGTCCCCCCACACCACCGCCACTTTGCGCAACGTCTTTAGTCCTACGTCTTACGTCTCTTTAACGTCTTTACTGTCACAACATCAATTTTCAGGTCCGCTTTCCATAGCTGAATATGATGACACATACCATCGATTCGAACACACGAATTTGTTTTTAAAGTAAAACTTAGACCCGTCCAAATATAACACCATTACGGACACCGAATAAACGTCGACGTTAACAAAATTCTCCAGCGAATCTAACCTTGAAAACGTTTCTACTTTATAATTTTTCAGGCTGAGACATTAATAAAGTCATTTATTTTATGTTTAGTACGGAAATATTTCAGTAAAAACACGTTTTTCACTGACTCTAAGTACTTAAAGCCGTTGGGATAATACCCCTCCCTGCATGGGTCCATCACACCCTCTCTCACTGACCCGTGCTTTATAGGTTTAAGTATCGTTTGAGCAACCATATATATTCCTTACACATATGTCACCTCTATGAGGACTTCAGATTTAAACGATCTAAATCGTTATCCCACAAATATTTTTTCACTCCCTCAACACCATCCCCTAACACGTATGTAAAAAGTTCTCTAAGCGATACTATAGTCTGTTTAGAGGCTGGATCATCGATGTAAATAGATCCACGCCAATGTTCTCTAAACGCACTAATAAATTTTTACACATCCATATAAGCCAAGAACTGATTAATATTTTATATATGAACGAAACACTGCTTCTAGGGATCTCGATCACCCGTTGAATAATATCTTGTATGGCGGTATATCTGTTAAGACGGATCATGATGAAGGTAGAGAGAGCACGACCTTATAACACAGCAAAAGACTAAATACTTATGATCTTTTAAATAAGTTTAAAGATGTAAGATAATACAAGCATAAAACGTTAAAGCTTATCGCTGTGTTTGGAGGAAATGGTCCGATCACTGGGGAGGATGACGTTCACTGAAACGAAATAAACGGACTTTGGCAGCTTTGTTCGTTCGACGTTGTATAGCTGAAAACTTTTATTTAAACCCGTGTTTAAAACAAGCGACGTGCGAATATAAATGAATAGTACTAAAATAGCAAGGTGGTGATATATTTAAAAATAATAACTTTCTACTACTACTACCAGCTTTATGACTATTTTCCTTCTTCTTCTTCTTCTTTAGCTATCTTTGCCCCTATACCGCTCATCATGTCAAGCTTCACTGTGATTCTACTACCATCACTACTACAACTACTACTATCAGCTTTATAACTATTATACGATTGAGGACAGGGTGTATTCTTCTTATTCTGCTTCTTCCTCTTCTTCTTCTTCTTCTTATTCTTCTTCTTCTTCTTCTTCTTATTCTTCTTCTTTAGCTATCTTCACCACTCATCATGTCAACCTTCACTGGGATTCTACCAGCTTAATAACTATTACACGATTGAGGGCAGGGTGTATTCTTCTTATTTGTCTTATTCTTCTTATTCTTCTTCCTCTTCTTCTTCTTATTCTTTCCGTTCTTATTCTTATTCTTCTTTAGTTATCTTTCTATATGTACATCTTATCATACATCCCTCCACTGATACGAGATAATATTAGTTTTCATACGTACGATGCTGTGTACTGGAAAACTTTAAACAAATTATTTAATTGTGATATATAATAGCTTATGTACCGCATATAGATTCCAAAATACTACTACTACTACTACAAATACTTATTGATATTATTATTATTATTTCAAAGTCGTATTCTTTTCGTCCTCCTTCTCCCTTGCGTCCATTATATTATTATTATTATTATTATTATTATTATTATTATTATTATTATTATTATTATTATTATTATTATTATTATTATTATTATTATTATTATTATTATTATTATTTTTATTATCACGAGAGCTCGCTCAAAAAGACTTCAAAATCAAATTCAATCTCATTTCGAGTAAGAAGAATATATATATATATATATATATATATATATATATATATATATATATATATACTTATATAATAATAATATATATATATATATATATATATATGCTCACTATATATATATATGTATATATATATATATATATATATATATATATATATATAACTATATATGTATATATATATACCATCTTACTTATGTATGTAATAATAATATGTCAAAATATATGTATGTATGTAAAGATAATGTGGCATTGTATTAGGTGATGAAATTCGATTGAAATATGTAATAATATAATAATAATATGATATATATATGTTATGTATATATGTATGTATCTCCTCTCCTCTCTCTCTCTCTCTCTCTCCTCTCTCTCTCATATATATATCTGTTTCTATTACATACTACTATTAATGTATATATATATATATATATAGATATATATATATATATATACTTATATATATATATATATATATATATATATATATATTACTTACTTGTATAATCAAAACACTTTGTTTTAGCACGTCTCAAACATAAAATCACTTTGGTTTCTGTACAGTAAAATAATAAATAATAATATATATGTATGTATAATTCGCCTTGTGACAATAAATAAATAAATAACTGCTCAAGCTGATAAGATAACTGCTCTCTCTCTCTCTCTCTCTCTCTCTCTCTCTCTCTCTCTCTCTCTCTCTCTCTCTCTCTCTCTCTCTCTCTCTCTCTCTCTCTCTCTAGCTCACACAACCCCTTCAGCCTAATAACTACTAAGTACTATAAAACTTCATCTTTTTGTTCTTTTCCCTCTTCCATAGAATGGTGAAACTGAAAATGTGTGTCATATATATATATATATATATATATATATATATATATATATATATATATATATATATATATATATATATATATATATATATATATATAATAGAAACAAAACGACGAAATACATTACCAATCTCTGAAAGCATTAACTATAATTTTAAAATTTCAAACGCAAAAGACTTCGATAAAGGAAAAATTCCTAAGCGGTATTATCAACACCCACAAAACCCGAAAACTTTCTTCCTACTTCAATTAATCACCATGTCGTGTATCATTTCGCATGTTCCGAGTCCTCCTCCTCCTTTCCTCCTCCTCCTCCTCCTCCTCCTCCTCTCCTCCTCCTCACTGCTCTTTCTTTCTTTGCTAATCTTCGGGTTAAAACGCCGAACTTTTTGTTTAATGGGTGTTACTCCTGGGATGATTTTAAGCGTCATCATCAAGCTTTATTTCGTGGTCGGCTTTCTTTAATTATAATATCCATTTCGATATCTATGCTGTATTGCCGTACATCTATTTGGTATTGGCTCGACTAATAAAATCATCTGTTTCTTCTTTCTCTCCTCCTTTCACCTTCTTTCTTTTTTCTTCTCCCTTTTTCCTTCTTCTTTATTCATTCCACTCCGTTCGTCCTCTTTCACTATCTTTTCTTCCTTACTCCACCTAAATTCATGTCTCTCTCTCTCTCTCTCTTTCTCTCTCTTTCTCTTTCATATCTCTTGTGTGTGCTCTCTCTCATATATATATATATATATATATGCTCTCTTATATGGTGCTATATATATATATATATATATATATATATATATATATATATATATATATATATATATATATATATATATATATATATATATATATATATATATATATATATATATATATATTATTATTTTTATTTTTTTTTTTTTTTTTTTTTTTTTTTGTTATTTATTGTTATTATGGTTATGGTGAGTGGGGGGGTTGGCCTCCAAAGAGACTTTACGTGTATCTTCCAGCATTATTATTATTATTATTATTTATTATTATTATTATTATTATTATTATTATTATTATTATTATTATTATTATTATTATTATTATTATTATTATTATTGTTATTGATATTGTTGATGTTATTGTTATTGCTGTTATTGTTATTGTTGTTGTTATTGTTGTTGATTATTATTATTATTATTACGCGAAACCCTCTCATATATCTTCAACATTATTATTAGACGAAATTTCCATCAATGAAACAACTGCCCGATCTAAAGTTCTATCTTATCTCACTGAGGCTTAGCACAGTGGCTTAAGATGCGAAGTCTTAACTCAGCGGTAGAGGGATCGTATCTCGGTCCTGAGAGGCACTGAATCGTATCCCAGATATGAAATTTTTGTATGACGGCGCGCGAGCGAGTGTGCGACGTCACACAGCGTGTGACGTCACGGAGTATTCGAGCGAGCGCAGCGGGCAGTCGGGCAAACGACGGGCGCGGTCCCCTGCAAGGGGACACCGGGAATGCGCGGGAACCCCGGAAACATTAAGTACGGGTACTTAATCCACTTCCAAGTGTACTTAATGCACTTCCAAGTGTACTTAATACTGTACTTAACGCGAGCAAAGGGGGGTAGGGGCGTTCTAAGTAGCTCATGTAAGTAAGTAAGCCGTGTGCACGGTTAGGGTTAGTAATCCATGTGCGCGGCTACGCCGCGCACATGGGTTAGTAGCTCGTGTGTGTGTGCTCAAGAACCTACATGGAAATATAGCTTCCAGGGGGGAGCGACCCCACAGGGTAAAACGGCGTACATGAAATGTACACCAAAAGATAGCCCACCCTTGGGGGAACCCGAAAAAACGCTCATACTCTTTCCTGAGTACAAGGGGGCGCCGCGCCCCCCAATTGACCGGGATATGTCATTGCTACTACTAACGTAACCTAACCTAACCTAACCTAACCTAACCTATCCTAACGCATGCGTCCGGCTGTACGGCAATTTTTTTTGATGTCGTATTGACCATTTGGCCTGTCGACCATTTGGGCTAATCCTTGAGAAAGATCATTTAAAGGATTTAAATAATTATCTTTAAAAAAAATATATATAATCTCTTATTTATAAAAGTAAACTTAAAAATCTTGTTTTGGAATCACGTTGCAGATTACCAATTATAATTATTATTTCTTAATTGAAAGTAAAATTGCATCAGAACTATAATATAAAACCAAATTAGAACGTTGTAAAGTCGACATTCGTATTAATAAATATTAAAATAATAATAAACAAAAATTAAATAATATTATTAAAAAACGGGGTGTACCATTTCTCAGAAGATAAAATAAAAACCAAATAAATAAAATAAAATAAAATAAGATAAAACCAAAGCAAGAATAGCATTTGCGGTTTGTATCTGGACAAAATTTGGAGATTAGCAAAACAAAACAAAAGAAAAACAAAAACAAAAAAACAAAGCTATGAATTATTTACTCTAATGTTAAATCGTTGATATAGGATGGATGGAATCTTGAAAGAGTACGGAAGGAATGATAAATAAGATTTAGGTTTTAGCTAAAAATTGTTTGAGGAGAACAAAAGGAGTGAGATGGCTAGAGGTTATATCAAACGAAACTTTGTGGAACAGAACCGAACAGCAAAGAATTGAGGGACCGATTTGGAAAAGGAGATAGAGATGGGTGGGGTTTTAATGAGATCGCAGATCAATCTTGCGAGGGTTGAGTTGAACTGGAAATAGAGTTTGCCGACGCAGCTGTGCGGTGCAGCATACAATTTCAGTGCCCGATGTAATGCTGTGCCGTGCACAAAATTTTGGTGATCAGTTAAGCTTAACAGAAATTCACAGAGTAGAAGAAGAAAAGAAGATGAAGGCCAATTGTGATATGGAAAATATCTTAAATAAAAGGTGTGAAGAGAGTCGGAGGAAGCTGGATGGAGATCAAGGCGGTTGTGACCGATAGAGAAAGGTGGAGGGAGGATCATAACTGAAGCACTATGCCCCTTCCAGGAGTAAAAACAATATACACAAGCAAGAAAGCACTTCTTACAAGAGTTTAAAACCCTCTTTCGCAAAACATAAATTATTAACATCTCTATTTTGGAGGGAAATTCCTGCCCACTGTCCAGAACTGCTTTATATTAAAAGTAGCCTCGGACTCCTGTGTAACTTCGGAAACTTCTTTACAATGATCTTCGTGATCACAATTCAATTGAAGAATCTTGAAGATCTTTATCTTAACCCTGGAAAGCTCTCGTCAGATACATTTTCATCGAGGAAAGTGAAAGAACATTACAAAATACTTCCAACCATATTTCCTTTGAAAACTCTCTCACTCTCTAATATATATATATATATATATATATATATATATATATATATATATATCTTTCTGCATATATATGTATAAATATGTATATGTATATGTATATATGTATGTATAATATGTATGTATATGTATAAGGTCAGGAGTGCGGGGTGGGTAATGAGAAGACACTTGCTCCTGTAGAATGGAGTTTATGAATAGACAGTTCGTATGTGTGTGTGTGTGTGTGTGTGTGTGTGTGTGTTTAAAGAGTATCTCTTTCCTCTCTCTCTCTCTCTCTCTCCTCTCTCTCTTTCTCCTCTCTCTCTCTCTCTCTCTCTCTTTCCTCTCTCCTCCTCCTGCTCATGCTTATATATATATATATATATATATTAAATTTTAAATTTTAGGAGTTAAAAATACAATATTTCAAAAAAATAAATAATTTCTTTATCTTTTGATTCTCAATTAAATAATAATAATAATAATAATAATAATAATAATAATAATAATAATAATAATAATAATAATAATAATAATAATAATAATAATAATAATAATAATAATAATAATAATAATAATAATAATAATTTTAAATAAATAAATATTAAATTTATTCTTTACAAATATTTAAAATTTATTATACTCGTTTTAATTAATATTTTTCAATATTTTTGGAAATACATAAAATTTATAATAATATTATATAAATAGTATGAACAAATATTATTTTTTTTAATATTTAAATTATAATAACTTAATTAATAACACATAAAAAATCAATAATAAAAAATAAAAATTAATATTTATTCAGTTAATATGCAAAATTTAATTTATATTATATTTAATAATATAATAAACTATATAAATTTAGATAGTTCAAATTTATATCCTCATATATATATATATATACTATCTCTTTCTCCTCCTCCTCTTTCTCTCTCTCTTTCTTTCTCCTCTTTCTTTGCTCTTCCTCACTGGGATTGATGATTGCTTGATTTGCAATAGGAAGATACCGTGCCACTATGCTCTTTTAGGTTCAAAAAATAATAATAGTAATTTAAAAGAAAACTCCAAAAATTGAGCCCTAATTCAAATTTATAAAAGTATCTAATATAAAACTGAAGTTCAAAACATATAAAATTTCTTATCCTATTGCTTGTAATTTTGTGTCTTCTGGGACTTCTTCATGAAAATGATATTTCTCTTCGTGAAATTTTGGGAAATGTAATTTTGGATCGTCTTCAATATCACAAGGCTCAAGAGTTAATGTTGAAGTAGCTTTTGGCTCTGGAAGTGTAAAATCATGTTTATTACTTGTTCGCATTGAATCTTATAGTCATTTAATTTTTTTTTTTTTTTTTTTTTTTTTTTTTAAATAATAATATAATAAAAGAAATGTTTGTTGTTTTTTATGAGGCGTTAGAATATTTTTTGTTTTTTAAATTCTTATCTTACTTGGAATTTTAGTGGTAAAAACCGCAAATGTTATAATGTTACCAGCTAGGTAGGTATTTTTCTCCCATCAGGAAATTCTACCTACCTATAGTTTAAATTTCAAATATGGAACAGAAAAGGCCTTGAAACAATTTCCTTTCTATATATCTTTAGTCTCCTTTCAACTTTTTCTTGTATAGATTAGATTAGTGATGCAGCAGATGTCATTTTTTTCGCGGATGCGTATGCGGATGTTTGATATATATATATATATATATATATATATATATATATATATATATATATATACATATATTTACTATATATATATATATATATATATATATATATATATATATATATATATATATATATATATATATATATATATATATATATATATTATATATATATATACTATATTTCGGGTTTTAGCCACAATCTATTAATATAACTGTTACCAGGATGTGGGACGGGGACCCAACTCAAATGCACCCCACCAACCTCTTTCCTCCAACCTCCGACCTTAATGAAGAGATTTTACAATGGATTATATACTTTTTGCACTAGTATTGAAATTCAAATATAGAAAGGTTGTTCTTGAGAAACATCAATTTTTCTGCCTTTTCTGCTGAGAGTCTGTTTCTCTTTTTATTATATATTAGCCCAGCATTGCTAAATACTCTCTCACTTGGAACATAAGTTGGAGGACAGGTAAGTATTTCCTTGCAAGTTTACTCAAGCGTGGGTAAACATTTTGCTTAACTTTCCACCAACTAATAGGATCATCATTTGTATCTAGTCGTTTTTCTTGGTGATAGTTTTCAATCATTTGCACTACATCTTTTTTTAATGCGTGTTTCTTCATCACTACTGGACTGTAGAAATTATACCAGTAAATCTGTTATTCATTTATTTCTAGGAGGTGATGGTTCTGTAGATTTCGTGTTTTTCCTTTTAATGGGTGGCGAATTAATAGACTGGTCGGATTGAAGTTTTTCAACTGCAACACAAAGTGACGATTTAACTTGTTCTAATATTGTGTTACAAAAAAACTTGCCTTTATAACGGGGATCTAGGTAAGTTGCCATTTCCACAGAAAAAAAAAAACAAAAAAACTTTTTCTAGCTCGTTTTATTACATCTTTCATTCTTTTTAAACCGTCATCATTTTCATTTGAAGATGGTTCAAAATGCTTCCTTAGCGTTGAGATTAATGTTATTATATCGGAGACAGAAGCTGTAGAGGCGTTGATGTTTTTGGCATCCCTAATCTCATGAGACTCTGTTGAATCAAATTATTATGAACTTCATGCTGCGAGATCATGAGTCACCATTACATAGTTGAGTCGAGTCCCATGTCTCTCATTTAAAGTTTGCGTTCAGATTCATCTTAAGAATTTTTATTATAAAATTCTTTATCAAATCTCGACAATAAACATCCGCGCAACATTAAGACATTAAGACATTAAGAATATAGAGACAGTAAGAAGCCACATGGGCCTATCGAGACTGTCCCAGTCAACCCACTAACCAAACATGCTCATGCAAATCCACAAAGCACCCTAGGGCTTGTCAAATTGTAACTACAAATCCACCAATTTGGCTTAGTCAAAACTAATGATATATATATATATATATATATATATATATATATATATATATATATATATATATATATATATATATATATATATATATATATATATATATATATATATATATATATATGATACCCAAACCATCCACATGCATTAATAACTAAGTTATGGTCACACATGCCATCTAACATTAATAACTACTATAACTAAAACCCGCCAATTTGGCTTCGTCAATATATTATATGATACCCAACCCATCCATAAACGAATCTAACCCTTTCTTAAATGTTGCAATCGAGTCACACTCAACAACCTCCTCTGACAGACCATTCCAAAATTTAACAACCCTATTACTGAATGCATGCTTTCTTATATCAAGATAGCATGCTTTCTTTTCAGGCCCTTTCTTATTATGCCCCTGGTGCCCTGTCCATTTTCTACTATGAAAAAATTTATTATGTATTATCAATAGATGTAAATATTTTGTAGAGTTGTATCCTCTCTATGAAATCGCCTTTCTACAGAAAACATTCCCTAACTCCCTTCAGCCTCTCCTCATAGCCCTTACCTTCAAATGCAGTTATCGTGTTTGATAAAATGTTCACTCTCTCCTAGCATATCTAAGTCTTTCTTTAAATAAAGGGGCCTAAACTTGTGCACAATACTCTATTACTGGCCTAACATAGCTAATATACAAGGCAAAGCGCGGATGCGGATGCGGATCATTAAAAATTTGCGGATGCTTCGCGGATGCGGATGTTACCTCATCACTAGACTATAGATTAAGCGAAGATAAATTTCAAATTTCTGTACATTTAAAATGAAACTATTTCTAAAATTTAAAACGTTTTTTTTTTTTTTTTTTTTTTTTTTTTTTCACAATTTTATTTAGCAAATGTTATTTACCCAATTTCCAGACCATATAGACTATATATGCGTTTTTAAACACTTTTCGAATAAGTATGGATTCATGGAAGGCTATCTCCATGGATAGTATGATTGGCATTTAATGATTGGTAGACCGCTTAGCTAATTATAACATATTTAATGAAACACCTACCGATGAATTTTAATTTGCAATCAAATAAACAATTTTTATACCGCATTACAAAAGCATTCCCGTAGTCGAAATTATTGCTTGTAAACAACGGATAATTTCGCGAGTCTTAACATGATCTTAGTCGTGTGCAGAGGATGAGTGATCCACCGTGATATGACATAATTTTTCAGTCATCCTGACGTCACGATATTTCGTCTTTTAAAAACGCGTTTCAACTCCATCCTTTGTCAATAGATAAGTCATGTTTCCG
This sequence comes from Trachelipus rathkii, assembly GCA_015478945.1. Classification (NCBI taxonomy): domain Eukaryota; kingdom Metazoa; phylum Arthropoda; class Malacostraca; order Isopoda; family Trachelipodidae; genus Trachelipus; species Trachelipus rathkii. Next base: position 12,226 of record JABUQX010030759.1, read on the forward strand.
AAAAACCTTTTAGTACAATTTTTTTAATCTTATTTTCTGTGCAATTCACAAACCCCCCCCCCCTTTCACGACATCCCTCACCCCCCACACAGAACAGAAGCTCAAGAATTGAAAGAAGCATTAATATATTTCTAAATAATTATACACGTAATAATTATTTATTAAGCACTATGAGCAACACTAATTTTCTTAATTATGACAATTAAAATAAAATTATTTTACGGAAGATATTAAACAATCTTGAGAAGTTCATCACTAGAAGAAGAAGAATAAGAAGAAGAAGAAGAAGAAGAAGAAGAAGAAGAAGAAGAAGAAGAATTACTATAATAATAATAATAATAATAATAATAATAATAATAATAATAATAATAATAATAATAATAATAATAATAATAATAATAATAATAATAATATAATTAATTAATTAATTTATTAATTTAAAATTTGTAGCTTTTAAAACTATCTTGATTGATGTTAATAAATTAATACGAATATTTTTATTTTAATGATTTACATGAACTTCTTATGCAATTAAAAAGTTAATATAATTGCTATTAAAATGTAGGAAAACTTTTATTAAATAAATATACTGCATTCATACTTTATTTAATCAATTTAATTTACTAAAGTTTTATTTATTTTACATTTCCAAATCAATTTAATTTCTTTTTATTGAAAATGTATTTATTGAGGGTTAAAATTCTAAACTGCAGATTCATTATATATCCCCAACCCCATCTAAGGTTAAAGATTCATTATATATCTTTATCCTAAGGTTACAGATTAACATATCCCTATCCCCATTCCAGGTTAATGATTCATTCTATATCTTCATTCTCAGGTTACAAATTAATTATATATCCCTATCCCCATTCCAGGTTAATGATTCATTCTGTATCTTCATCCTTAGGTTACAGATTAATTATTATATATCCTTATCCCCATTCCAGGTTACAGACTCATTCTATATCTTTTTCCTCAGGTGACAAATTCATTCTATATCCGTATCCTCATTCCAGGTTACATTAATTTTATAGCCCCATCCCCATTACAGGTTACAAATTCATTATATATCCTCACCCTCATTCCACACTACAGATTCATTATATATCCCCATCCTCATTCCAGGTTACGAATTCATTCTATATCCCCATCCCCATTTCAAGCTGCGAATTCATCCTCTGTCTCCATGCCGCATCATTCCAGATGCTTCTGCAATATCAATTAGTCATCCATATTTCCGACAAAAAAAAATATTCGAAAATTAACAGCTTAAGTACAAGAGCACAAATCTAAGAACCTTATCTATATGGATCCACGCAAATATAATATCCGTATTGTATCTGCAAACAGTTATACCAATATGACATCCGAATCTGAATCCTAGCTCGTATACGGATGCCGACTACGTAAACTCTTTTATAGGGATATAATTCACGACACAAGGCTTATTGTAGTATAATTTTGAATCACTCCCAGTCGTGAATATACTGAATAGGCTATTATTATTATTATTATTATTATTATTATTATTATTATTATTATTATTATTATTATTATTATTATTATTATTATTATTATTATTATTATTATTATTATTATTATTATTATTATTATTATTATTATTATTATTTTTTTTTTTTTTTTATTATTATTATTATTATTATTATTATTATTATTATTATTATTATTATTATTATTATTATTATTATTATTATTATTATTATTATTATTATTATTATTATTATTATTATTATTATTATTATTATTATTATTATTAAATTTCGAAAAGATTAAATTTGAATAATGACAAAATCAAATTAAGATTTTATTGATGATCAAAATAATATTTAATTACGTCATCATAAAACAGGGAGAGATGAGTCAAACGAATTCAGGAAAAAGTAAATGATGCAATATTATCTTTTATAATAATATATATTTCAGTATTTAAAAATATTTATTATAGCAACCAGAATAAAAAAAAACAATAATAATAATAATAATAATAATAATAATAATAATAATAATAATAATAATAATAATAATAATAATAATAATAATAATAATAATAATAATAATAAATTACTTGAATATATGAGTAATATTTATTTTATTAAATCAGTTTTCACATGTGCAGAACTTGAAATTACTTTCTTTCAATAAGGAATAAATTTTTATGTTTTTTATTTGTTATTTTTTTTTATTACAAATATAGTATAGTGTAGTGTAACATACTATAATATAGATATTATAGTGTAAAACATATAGTGTAGTAAAATAATGAATTCATCAGATACAAGAATTATACAATACAATTTTCAAAGGAGGGTCTGTCAGTCATAACAAATGGAGTCTCTTGCAAGCTCGTTTAAATAACTTGCGAATTTATTATTAGTATTATTATTATTATTATTATTATTATTATTATTATTATTATTATTATTATTATTATTATTATTATTATTATTATTATTATTATTATTTTTATTATTATTATTATTATTATTATTATTATTATTATTATTATTATTATTATTATTATTATTATTATTATTATTATTATTATTATTATTATTATTATTATTATTATTATTATTAGTTATTGTCCCACTTATGTTTATAAATTAATTAACAATGTTTACTGCAATTAAATGACAAGAAATATAGAATAAACCAAATTCAGAACCGAATTGGTTTTTTTCTCCCACTGTAAAATGGAATCATTTAGGCCCCTGCCTCTGTCCATATTCCTCTACATAGAGATGGAAATAA
>JABUQX010030759.1:20000-25000 GCA_015478945.1 Trachelipus rathkii
AGAACAAAGAATGGGTTATATTTTGAAGAACAAATAATGTGTTCTATTTTGAAGAACAAAGAATGTGTTCTATTTTAAAAACAGAGAATGTGCTTTATTTTGAAGAACAAAGAATGTGTTATATTTTGAAGAACAAAGAATGTGTTATATTTTGGAGTTTAAATGGTCAAAGTATATAGGATAGTCAGTAGGGTCAAGTGATAAATTAACTGAACAGATGAATTTAGTTGTAAATTGACTTGAGAGCTTAAGCCACAGTATAGAAAATTAAGAAGACTCCAAATAAGAAACATATAAGGGTACATCTGCGCAACATCCGAATTTGGCTCAGAATTGAATATAGAAACAATAGGAGTTAACAAAGTAGGGGTTTGCTATTAGAACACTCAAGCACCCGTGCTTTGGTTAAAAACAAGAGATAAGGTCTAGAACAGTGATTCCCAAAGTGGTCTATATCGACCCCCAGGGGTCTACAAGAGTCTGCAAAGGGTCCATGAGAATTACAAAAAACATTTGGGGGTCCATGAGATGTAAATGAGGGTCAACGATAGCGGATCTCATTTTAGCATTATATATTAATTAAATTAAATTAGTATATTTCATAAAATTGTGTAAGTTGTAGCCATTCGTCTTTGAACTAGTAAAAACCCTTGCACATAAGATTACCGTATCATCATGTTACACGGCATAGCGGCAGTAGAAATCTTGTCCATTCTTGTTCTCAGAGCTTCGCGAAGAACAGCGCAAGTAAGACTCGTACCTTGCAACCGAATTGTTTCATATTCGTCAGTCATAAATACGAACATGTGAGAGACAGAATACGTTCATGCTGTTTCCTGAGTCTTGAAAAGGAAAGTGTTTAGAGCAAAATATATTTTCAAAAATATAAACTGGTAGTTAGTCATATAAAATTAAAGTGAATCAAAGTTAAAATGAATCAATGTCATTTTGTTTGGGAGCGCCGGAGAAAAGTAAGTACATTATTTTTTTTTATAAAATTTTAGTTTTCTACTCGTAGTTAGCAAAGATAGATAAATTACGATGATCATGACTCACGAGTTTTTTTTATGTTCCCATGGCTTTGAGTTTTTTCATTTTGCCATAAGCAGGGTTTTATTTATAATTAGGAAATCGTGAAACGTGAAGCAAGTGAGGGGACAGAGGAATATTTCGCATTAGTCTGTTATAGACTTTGCTTATATATATAATATACTATATATATAATATATATATATAATATAATATATATAATATATATAATTATATATATAATATATATATATTATATATATATATATATATATAATATATTATATATATGTATATATATATATAATTATATATATATATATATATATATATATTAATATATATATAATATATATAATTATATATATATATATTTATATATATATATTATAATTAAATATATATATATTATATATATATATAGGACAAAGTTACTTAACGCCCACACGGAACGGGAGCTCGGATAAAAAAAAAATTTTCACAGGTAGCATCTATGATACATTAATAGATGTTCTAGGGTCGAAACTGAATTTTTTTTTTTTTTTTTTTTTTTTTTTTTTTTTTTTTTTTTTTACCTGTCTAGGGGCGAAATTGATATATATATTCATTTGTAAAGGTCTACACGGCAATGTAGGGGGTCTCGAGCCGACGGGGAACAAGGGGGGGACGTTTCCATACCCCGTAGGGGAGGGCGGAGGAACCCCCGCGACACCCAAATACAAAAGAGCGGGGGTTCCGGAGACCCTCCCCGGAGGGGGGGAAATAGTCCTACCCCGTAGTTCCCCGGAAGGCCGAGCAGACCCCCGACTCCTGCCATCGGTGCGGTATACCCTTTGGGTATTCTTTAATTAATTTTTCCTTAACTAAAATTTTACCAAGGATTCCAAACATGTATTTTCCTTTTCGCTGTAGCTATTTGAGTTTTTGAGATATGATTGTTTTTTTTTTTTTTTTTTTTTTTTTTCATTTCGAGCCTAAAACATATCTATTTATGTATCATAGAGGTTACCTGTGAAAATTTTTTTTGGATCGAGCTCCCGTTCCGTGTGGGCGTTCAGTAAACTTTTTACCATATATATATATAATAATATATATATATAATTATATAATATATATATATATATATATATATATATATTATATTATATATATATATAAGTATATATATATATTATATATATATATATATAATTATATATATATATATATATATATATATAATATATATAATATATATATATATATTATAACTATATATTATCAAGTTTTAGGAGGCTTAAAATATCAAAGTTTTAATACATTTTCACATAATAACAATGGTCTTCTGGATGGTTAGACAACGTTAGCTTCGATCTTACTGAATTACTGGATCCTCTCTCTTTCAGACGCTGTGAATTGAGACTAAATGAAAATATTTGACAATAAAGATTGTTTTATGTAAAAAGTATCAAAATAATTAAAAATCAAGATTTAGTTAAACTTAGCTTGATTTTTTGGGAAAAAAAGGTGTGGTGTTTCAAAATTTTGTTTAAGGTGGGGTCTAGAGTGTGTTCACCTTGTTGTTTGTTAAAATTGGGAAAAGTTTTTAATACAAAGGGATTCAATGAGTTTACGTTGGGTGGGGTCCAAGTACTTGTAAAATGGGTGTCATGCCATTAAATGTTAATTTTGTGATTGAATTGGGTTTCTGTGTAGGTGCGTGCCGAGTTTGTGAGGTCAGAGGTTAAGGTCTGTTTGTGTTTGGTATTTGCCGTCTAGTAAAATCATTGTTTCGCCAATATAAGAGGAGGTCAGTTAAAACAAGGAATTTTATATACACATTGGGAAATGTTTATTGAAAGTGTGGTTGGAGGTTTAAAATACGTTTATTGACGAAGAATTGCGGAGGTGGTAGTCTAAGAGATTGTTAGGGTGCAGGTTAATGATGTTTGAATGCAGGGGTATGAGGGATGGGTAAATAAGAAAAGTGTTAATGGAGGGAGTGGTAGGGGGGTTATAAAATTTCTTTTTTGTCTTGTTTTGAGTGAGCCTATTAGTGTTTTTTAGGGTATGAGAGTTTTGGGTGAAGAGTGTAAGAAATATATGTTGAATTCATTTTGTACTTGGACATATACTCTCTCCTCTCAATCTAAAAAACAGCGTGAAGATTTTATTCAAGAAAAACACAACACATAACACCTTGACACTAATAAACATCCTCAGCTTATGAGTGTTACCCAGGTCTCTATTCCACCTCTGTACTGTCCTGTGCACCATCTCCTTAATTAGCGAAGGGTGATTTTTTAAGACGGTAAAGACACCTACACTCTTGATTACCGCTTTCCTTATACTTAAACAATTAATATTCTCCCTCTTGGAACACAACTTCTTCCCATTTTAATACCTACATTACAAAACAAAATCTCAGACTAAGTATGGGTTCTCCCTTTCTCCTATCCCAGCAATCCTTTACATGACTGATAGAACATTTTTTCATACTTAATCACCCTCACCTTTAACAAATAACCCCACTCTCATACTTAATTTCATCAACTCACCGCAATCGCATCCTAACATTAAATTTACAATGGAACTCTCTCAACAAACAAAACTTACCTTTCCTTGACACCCCATCTTACGCTGGATGGGATCAGGACAGGATCCCATTTTTGCTTTACAGTGTTTATGCAAACCAACTTTTAACCTTCATACATTCATAGTGGCGATTTTCTTCCCTCCACCAAACACACAAATCAGGTGTTTAGGCTTTTTCTTAGAGCCCTCCGAATTTACTCTCCTTTCTTACAAAATGAATTCAACTATATTTTTAACACTTTCACCAAAACTCTATAACCGGCATAATATGAAACAATAGCTGCCTCACTCACGTCAAAACAAGCAAAAAAGAAAGTTTTATAACCCCCTACCAACTCCCTCGCATTAACACTTTTTTTTTATTTACCCATCCTACATACGCCTCATATATTCAAATCATTAATCCTTAGCCTACATCTCTTAGACTAAACGCACCTCCAGCACATCTTCTCTAAAACGTATTTTTAAACCTCCAACTCACACTTTCAATAACATTTCCCAAAGTGTATATAAAATTCCTTGTTTTAACTGTACCTCCTCTTATATTGGCGAAACTAATGATTTTACTAGACGCAAATACCAACACAAATATGACCTCACTTCTGACTCACAAAACTCGGCACTCACACTACACAGAACCCAATTCAATCACAAAATTAACATTAATGGCATGACACCCATTTTACAAGTGACCCCACCCAACGTAAACTCATTGAATCCCTTTGTATTAAAAACTTTCCCATTTTAAACAAACAACAGCGTGAACCACACCTCTAGACCCCCCTAACAATTTTGAACCCCACACGCTTTTTTCAAAAAAATCAAAAACTCAAGTTTACTAAATCTGATTTTTAAATTATTTTAAGCTTTTTTATATTAAAATCTTTATTTAAATATTTCTTTTCTTTTTCTTTTTACAGCGTATGAAAGAGAATCCAGTAATTCAGTAATGATCGAAAGATAACGTTCTAAACATCCAGAAGACCATTTTATTATGTGAAAATTTATTAAGAACTTTGATATATTTGCAGTTTATTATTAACTATAGAGGCCTCCCTAACTTGATACTTAACTAAACTTAGCGGTTTGATTGCTTTGGATTTCTACTATTATATAAAATATATATATATATATATATATATATATATATATATATATATATTATATATATTATAATATATATAGTATATAATATATATCATATATATATATAATATATATATATATATATATAATATATATATATATTAGTATATATATATATAACCGATTATATATATTATATATATATATATATATACATAGATATTAGTTTTAATATAATATGATATAATATATATATATATATATTACGTATTATATATATATATAATAATATATATAATATAGAGTATAAA
>JABUQX010030759.1:65000-70000 GCA_015478945.1 Trachelipus rathkii
ATATATAAATATATATATATATATAAATATAATATAAATATAAAAAAAAAAAATAATAATATATATTATAATATATATATATATATATTATACAGATTAGTCTAATTTATATGAATTTATATATATATATATATATATATATATATATATCCTCCAGTGGGAAAAGGCAGAGGTTTCCAAATTCCATCGGAGTTTTTGAAAAATTGGAAATCAGGTCCAAATTAAGGCCTGACATGCTCCGATACACAACCTTTGAAATTGTTCAAATCAATTATTAAACACATGCACACTCGGTAAAACCATACAACGATCTCCGCATATCCAACTAACACCATACTCCAAGCACACCGCCGAAATAACCCCAGAGAATAAACTTTGAACCGTCAAACCAGTGTAATGCTGCCCCGTTTAAGCTCTGGGCACCGCCCCCACCTTCAGGAATATAAATATAAAATTCATAATACTTTATCTCCCCTCTGTTAAAGATGTCCCTTCCTGACAATTGACGACACAGAACATCTCATGTTAGACTGATCGGACCTAACGGACATTAGAAATAGTTTTGACGCTTTTACTCTGATGGATATCTGGCCGGTCCGGCCTGCCATGGTGGCACAATATCTCAGGGACCTCCATATCTCATAGGAGAGAAGTGGAGGGCAACTAAGTAAGTAAGTAAGTAAGGAATATATATATATATATATATATATATATATATATATATATATATATATATATATATATATATATATATATATATATATATATATATATATAAATATATCACCTATGTATATATACATATATATATAAATGATGACGTCATAATAAATATATAGAGGTTATGTTTCTTTTATTTATTTTTAGGATTTTATTTTTGAAATAAAACGTATTAATTTTTTTTGTTATTGACTGAGCAATATGTATAATATTTTTTATATAATTTTTTAATGTATTTAGTAAATTATTTTGCATTTAATATTTAATTCAATCTGAAAAAGAAGCGTAGGTAACAATTATTATCCAATCAAAACCTTGTATTTATAAAGTTTATCAAAATCTTGGCCAATCAGAGGTTTCGAAAGAGAAATGTAGTTTACACCGCCTCGTGGAAGCTCGGTTTTCTTTAGTCGGTAAATGGGAAGAGTAGTGAAACAACGCGTGCTGGATACATCAGGGCAGTGCCCCCATTAAATATTTACCATCTATAATCCACCCATTAACATCAAGGCTAATTTATTTGTAAGGCATAATGGCTGACCCGGAGACTCAGTCCCCAAGTGAAGATCAGCAAAAAGCACCTCTTAAAGAAAAAGAAGTAATTGGTAAGATTTGATTCGGGTGTATTTTGCAGTACGGTAACATGTGACTTTAGAGGCCGAAATGGCCGGCATAGGGTGATTGGATTTTTAATAATATTTAAACTTTAGAACGAGCTGTATACGTTATAGTAGCCCGTTTCATGTTCTTTGGTGTAATCACTTTAAAAGTTATAGCACATTTGGGCCAAGTTTTTAATTTTAATATGTAGGCTAGAATTAGGTCCAACATGCCGCGCAAATTTGGGCTTAGAATAGTTTCTCAACCGGTGCTCCTCGGAGCTCTACAGCAATGCAAATCTAATGTAATGTGGAATAGGTTGTCTAGCATTTTCATGATACACTTTCATGCTACACTTAGGATATACACGATACACTTACATGATACACAAGGCTAATTGTAAAGAATAAGCCCACCTCCCTCATTCACAATCCCAAAATGTTTTCATTTAAAGCAAATGGGGAAAAAGCTTATACAAATATCAGAAATAGGTAATAGTCTGCTTGTCTAATTCCTCCTTATTCATATCCTATTGGAACTATTTACATGATATGTACAGAGATTAGTAAAAAGAGTTATTATGGATTATTACCTACTTGGATTCATGTAAATACTACTCAAACTATAAACATTTAATTTACAAAAATGGTTTAAAAAAATTATTTGAAGTTTCTATTGATTTTTGTGTTTTTAATTATATATTTTAAAAATATATATATAAAAACGTTAAAATTTTGAAGGAATTTCTCTTTTTTACAGGGATATCATTATCGATGCCTTTTTCTGATTTTTATATATTGCATTAATATTTTTTTGATAATTGATAATTTGGTTATTCAGGTTTAGGGTAATCCTATCGGATATCAATATTTTAGGAAAGATAATTGATTTTAATATTCCCATCTAATAGCGTTGCCATATCTTTTCAAGGTGTTCGATTGCATGTAATCTATATTAAATATATAATATATTTACTATATATATATATATATATAATATAGTTAAATAATATATATATATATATATATATATATATATATATACTATATATATAATAATATATATTAGTAATAAACATACATTAATATATTTTCTTGAAAAATTCTGTCCAAATCAATATTTTGATTATATAATATATATATATTATATATTATATATATATATATATTATATATATAATATATATATATATATATAATACATAATATATATATGAATACTAATTCTGTACTAGGGCGGGGTGACGTGGACCACTTTAGGTAAAACTTGTCTCCCAACTCTCCCCTAATCCACTTTTTGGAATTTTTTTTTTTGTAAATCACGGACCTAAGCTGGCATAACACACAAAAAAATAAAATGAATCTAATATATAAAAGTTTTTATTAAAGTTGAATAACGCCGAGTCAGCCCGTCCGTGAGGGTGAAAGCGCGAACCACCATTGAGGGGGTAATCAGACCATCGGTTTAAATTCGTCAATTTACATATAATTTCAATTTTATATTTTAATTTTACTTAATATACATAATTATTTATCATATTAAAAATCGTTTAATAAGTAATAAAAATTCAATAAATATAAATAAAATAAACGAAAATAAAAAGGTGGTCCGATTCACCCCTTCTCCCGCCCAAAATTTGACACTTTTTTGAACTCGTTTTTTTATTAAAATTCATTTTTAAAAAAAATTTTCACTTAATAAAAGTAAACTTTTTATACATTTAAAATTAATTTACTAATAAAATTCAATAATAATACTAAAATACGAAAAACAATGCTGTCCCGACTGATACCCAACCCCTCCGATCAATTTTTACTCGGTGAATCGGACCAAATTATGCCCCGTATTTTAGCCACTAACATACTGCTTCGGATCAAAAATTTACTTTGCCAGTTTAAAGCAACATACTCGAGTGTATCCACTGAAAAAATAATTTTAAAAATCGCATCCACAATTTCATTTAAAACGAAGTTAAAAAAAAAACTCACATTTTTTCAAAAGTGAATTTCTATTGAAGGAAATTTTTGTAACCCTAATTCTAAACATTTTTTAAAATATAAGAAACTTTCTAAATTAAATATGATCTAAATAAAACTTGTAGTACTCGAGCTCCTTCGTGTCTATAAAATGACCGCGAAAATTTTTTTTTTTTTTTTATTATTTTTATTTTATTTAGAGTTGGACCGAATCACCCCTCCTAAAGAGGCGGGGGCCCGTCACACCGCCCGACGCTATATATATATAGTATATATAGGTAACCATTTTATTATATTATATTACTATTATATATTATTATTATTATATATTATTATAGCGTTGGGTGGGGTGACGTGGACCACTTTAGATATAACTTCATCTCCGGACTTTCCCTTTAATACACTTTTTTGGAATTTTTTTTTTTTTTTCTGAAAATCGAGGCCCTAGTAATAAGCACACAAAAAAAAAAATAATAATGTAATTCAATAAGTTTATTTAAAGTTCAATAAAGCTTGTAAAACCACCCTTGAGGGGTGAATCGGGCCACCATGGGGTGAATTGGGCCACCCGTTTAAATTCCTCTTTTATGTATAAATTCAATTTTATATTTTAATTTTTACTTAATATAGTAATTGTTTATTACTTTATTATATTAAACAAGATTAGTATGAAACTAAGGGATAAATCTCAAAAATATAAAAATAAAGATAAAAAAGTATTTTCAGGTCCTCGTAGGACAAATTTTAACACTTTTTGGAATTCATATTTTCCATATAAATTTCATTTTTTATTTTAATTTTTACTTAATATAAGTAACTTTATTATAAAATTAGCTATACATAATAAAAATGCCAATAATATAATGGTGGCCAGATTCACCCCATCATCAATTTTTATGGCGGGTGAATCTGGCCAAGTTAGGCTCGGTGATTTAGCCACAAGTACTGTTTGGAACAAAAATTTACTTTGCCAGTTTAAAGCTAACATACTCAAATGTATACACTGAAAAAATAATTAAAATCTATCCACAATTTTTTATTTTATAACAAAGTTAAAAAAACTCATTTTTCAAAAGTGAAATTCTATTGAACATTTTATACCCTAATTTATTATTTTTTAAAAATATAAAAACTCTAGAATTAAATATAATGTAAATAAAACTTGTAGTACTACTGCATGGCTATTGAATGACAAAAAAAAAATATATTTATTTTTTTTTTTTACAGTGGATATTCACCCCCTCTAAATAGGTGGGCCCGTCACCCTGCCTGATGCTACATGTCGATATATTGATTTTGGACTTAAAATTTTTTCAGAAAATATGTGGAGTCCTGTGCTATACCTTTACCTATATATTATATTTAATTAAAACCATGGTAAATATCTAGATTTGAATCAGTGTATATTTTCTGAAAAAATTTTCTAGTTCAAAAAAATTTTAAGTTCAGAAAAGTTAAGTTTTTAAAAAAAATTCTTTAGTGGTAAGCTTTTGGAATGAATGTCATAAGTCTTGCCCACTAAATTTTCTTAAAAAAACTTAACTTTTCTAACTTAGAAAATTTTTTTGAACTAGAAATTTTTTCAGAAAATACACACTGATTAAAATATAGAATAATACCAAAACAATTTATTTCTTAAAAATATTTTATGCAAATATAGCGCAATTCAAATTGTTGGTTACAAAAATACGTTTATGAACAAAC
>JABUQX010030759.1:72500-86252 GCA_015478945.1 Trachelipus rathkii
TTAACTAGCTAATGAAATTGGCTATATTCATTCGTGTATTTATAACACTTTATATTTTTTTCAGATAATCAATAGTTTGATTATCAAATATTCAATTGTATAGACAAAATATACTTAAATAATTTAAAAAAAAAATTTTTTTTAAGAGACCATTTTTTAATATAAAAGATTAAAATTTTTTTTTTGTAACAGTTTAGCAGAACATATATATATATATATATATATATAGTATATAATATTATAATATATAAGTCGATATAATATACTCATACTATACCTATTAATTATATATATATATATTACTATATATAAAATATTATATATTATAATATATATACTAGTATATAATATATATTACTATATATAGCCTATATATCATAAATTCCTACTATCCGTCTTACTAAATACTACTAGCTTTAGTATGGTTGTAATATTTCAAAAGATATTTAGTATGAAGGTGATAAAATTAAAGTTCTGGTTAGTAGGAATATATGTAGACCAATGAGATTATTTAATACTTTGAGGGCCTAACTTTTTTTTCCTAAAGTTCCTTATTTAATTTTTTCTCATAGCAATTAATTGAGTGATGCTTGCAAGTATATACTATATACAATATATAATACTATATATATAAATATGTAATATAATATCTCCATAATATATATATAATATATATATTATAATTATTATATTATATTAATATATATATATATATATAAAATATATCATATATATTATATACCCTTAATAAATTAATATACCTTATAATATATATGAGGTGACTTGGAATTCCAGTCTGGCTGGAATTACATTTTTTCTGTTCCGATTCCACCAGAACTGGAATTACTAATGTAGCTACTCATGCGTTGGATACAATACCCCTTGTGTTATAAGTGTTGTAAAGGTGGGTATGTGGAGTGATAAGAAGTGCCCTCAAGCATCCTGCTTGCTGGTAGCTATAGAAAAGAGATAAGCACCAACATCACGCCACACAAGTTAAGTGATGTAAAGTACAAACAAGTTAATAACCTTTTGGCTCGAACCTTACCCAAAAGGCCTGGTGAAACCAGACCACCCCCACATATGAGCAGTACTGTCACGTTGACAAGGCATATGTATGCCCCTTGTTTAAAAACTAGGAGCTAGCTGAGAAGAGAAAAAAAAGTCTAAAACAGCAACTCCCAGTTTCTTTGAGGCTGCTCTACCAACCAACCAGTGATGTGAGGTTTCAAAACATTTTTTTTTGTTCACGTTATAGTCCCAAGGATTGTTATATATTTCAACAAGCAAGAGATGAAGAAACCATTCAAAAGAGTACAAACAGGTAGAAAGTTAGACAGTCCTATTCATTTATAGAGGAGATTGCTAGAAAAGTGGGTCTTTTAAAGATTGAATTACACAAGTTTGCAGACAACCCCACCGAAATTCTATCCACTAATATCACACTCCAAAAAGAAACAGAAAGATTAACGACAGAGGGCATCTAGCAAGTAAAACATGTGAGAGAATGAAAAGAGGTGAAAAGAAGGTCGAGTCAATCGGCGTAATGACGTGAATAACGATGTTCAGTGAGACAATCATTACTGAAAAAAGAAGAATAAAGAGATAAAGACAGAAACCTGACGAACACCCAACTATGACACAGAAACAGAAGTCCCCCATCAAAACAGCCGTTATTGAGTTATTTGAAAGAAAGCTAGACATAAGTACGCAAAAAGAAGGAGGAAACCCCAAAGGAGGGGAGCTTTGAGACCCAGTGACAGCGTGCCATACCGGTCAAATGCTTGTAATTTTTTTCCAAAGCGCGACCACTTAAGTCTCCTCGTAGTTCCTAAGGGTGGAAAACTATAAATTGGTGAGATAGAAAAGTATTTTCTATTGCCGGTAGACCTCGAGTGCTGAAAGCTGTACTGGTGATTGGATAGAAGGGAATGAGAATCCAGATCTAAGAAAATGAAGAGTTCGAGAAGGATTTCAAAGATCTTGCTATACCACCCTGACTAGAATACAAACTGAGTCTATAGCGCAAATAGTAAAAACAAAGCGTTATTAAGGATTTAGACATTCTGTGTGCTTCCAAAACACTGAGGAAGATTGTTATTTATTGAGCACAGAGAATATAAGTTGAACGAGGGGTGGGGTCAGCAGTCAGCACGGAAGCACACTCCCTCAAAACTCGAGAGGAATGCCATCTGGACCAACCGCCTTCCTAACTAACGTTTATATATTTCATAGATTCAGAGCCCATGCACCTATCAAATGCAACACAGGCAAGACATAACACCTGAGAAAGAGTAGGTGGAGAAATACCAGAATTGTCCAGGGTTGAGTTAGAGGAAAATAGGAGGCTGAAGAAAGATTGGCCTTTTCTGTTGGAGAATTAACAACCCTCTATCGAAAAGAAAGAGGAAAGGCAGATTTACAGATGTTAGAATTTTTTTTCAAGAGGCCAGAAAGATTTGTCAACAGGAGGACCACACACACACACACACACACACACACAATATATATAAATTATATATATATATATATCAGAGCTGGGCGTTGCCACAGAGGTGCTGCGCTAGCCCTATGCGCTACTATCAAATTCGTAGGCGACATAGCGCAACATTTTTTTAAAAAGGCTGACTAGCAAAGGGCGCACAGCGCAATTTTTGCGCCTATAGCCGCAACCTATGAACAGGAACAAAGCTATATTTTTTTTTTTTTTACACAAAAGTTAGAACTTAGAAGCTTGGCAAACTTGTATCATTTAAAAAACAGTGTAAAACTTATATATATTATATATATATATATATTATATATATATATATTATATATAATATATATATATATATATATATATATATATATATAACTATAATATATATATATAATATATTAATATATATATATAATATATATATATATATATATATATATATATATAAAATAGTTATGGGATAGCGGCGTCGCCTGCCGATTTCTCGAAGACGGTTTGAGAAATCGTAATGAAACTTTGTATATGTTCTATTGGTATTTGTACACTAATTACCGGTTGAGTTTTACAAGTCACCGCGGAGGTTGTATTCAGGTATCTCTCCTCGAAGATCAAGGGTGAAATAAGTCGGTTACCCGTTTTGCGGCTTCCAATTCGACGCGAAGATTAGCCTACCAGATTGGGCCAAATCGAGAACAGTTGCATTGTCCAACGACTAACCGCTATAATTATTATTATTATTATTATTATTATTATATATATTAAATTATTTATATTCATTTTATGTTTATTCTTTATTTTTATTCTCGTTAGACTTATCCCTGCCCTCTCAGCCCAGCGTAGCACCGCACCAACCCCTGCCCCACCAGCACCGACCCAGCCTATACTATTATATATATATAACTACTAAAGGTTAATATATATATAAATATATATATAAGATCTATATATATATATATATATATATTATATATATATATAATATATTATATATATATTAAATATATACTATATTATTTATAATATATATATATATATATAACCTATATATATATATTATATATAATTATATAAATATATATAATTAAAAATCATAATATATATAAATATAACCATTATTATATATTATTATAGTAATAATATATAATTAATTATATATATAATATATATAAATATATATATAATTATATATATAAATATATATATATATTATACATATATATAGTATATATATATATATATTACGTATATTATATATATATATATATATATATTCTGTATATATACTAATAACTAGTTCATAGACTTAAACTGTACAAATAATTGGCAACTATGGCTCTGGAAATTTTCAACTTCTTCAGCCTTCGTGAGCTAGAACCTCACTGGGGAAAAACAGAGCACAAAACATGGAGTGAAAGACGATGTAGAATATTAGTTTACAAGGTCTCTATTTAATTACAAAATATTAAAAATGTGTTATTACGAATGTTAAAAAGCATGCTTTTATCATCGCACTAAAGTTTACTTTGCAAATAAATTACGAACATCACCAGCCGCAGAAAATCGTAAGGCCCGCAAAGCGCATAGCGCTAGCGCATTCATAAAACAAAAACATATAGCGTATAGGCGCTAAGCGCACTAGGTCCGCGCATACCAGGCGCACTCAAAAAAACATATAGCACGCCAGCTCTAGAATTACAATATATATATACCATAGATTAGGAACTGCCCGATATCTAACAAAATATCCATAAAATCATAATCCATATTTTAAAAAAATATCATATCGCCTTCGATATTATCACCAGAAAAATATCGATATTCGATATATCATATTTCGATAATATTTATAATTCGATTATAAATTTATGAACATATTATAGTCCCAGAGATATATATAATAAATGATATATAATAATATATCAAATTATATATATATAAATTATATAATATCATATATTATCTTAAGATAATATATATATATCATAATATATATATATATAATATATTATAAATACTATATAATATATATATATATCCTCCAATATAGGCGACGCACATAGTAAAAAACAACGATAGCGCAAATTAAACAAAATAAATACATTTTTTGGACAGAATCAGGGCTATATGAATTACAAAATAAATTAAAACTAACATAAAATAAAAAATAAGAAATAAACTAAAGTTTATAGGGATGTACGATATTTTTTATTTTTACAAACGGCAGAAATCATGTTGTTAAACAGACTATTATTTGCAGTTCTTAGAACCAATGAAGCAGTTGTTAGCTATTTCACAGTATACGGTTTTAATTACTAACCTAACTATATATAATATAACTTATATATATATATATCATATTATATATATTACTATATATATATATATTAATATAATATAATATATATATATATATATTATATATATATAAATATATATATAATATAATAATATATATATATATATATATATATATATATATATATATTATATATATATATATAAATTACACTATATATATAACTAATATATTAATATATAAGTATCATAATCCATACTCCCGTCCGTGGGCGCTTATGTAACTTTGTCATATATAATAATATATATAATACTAATATAAATACTAATATAATATACATTATAGTATAATATAATATAATATATCACCTATATCCTATCATATAACTATATATAAAATATTAATATATTACTTATTTATATAAATATAATATTATATATATGTATATAAGAGACAGAGAGAAATAGAGAGAGAGAGAGAGGACGAGAGAAAATGAGAAAAGTACAGAGAGACGAGACTGAGCAGACGACATCAAAGAGAGTATAGAGAACAGAAGAGAGAGAAGAGAGTCTCACACATCTATCTCACTAAATACATAATCACAAGACGCGCAAGCCAGATATGACAGCATAGCAAAACATATGTACGAAATACCGAGAAAAGAATCTTCACATCTCTCAAGAGTCTATCCAATTTCAGTAATCTCCAACATCAAGAGAATCTCTTAAATAAACATTGCACACTTGTTAGAATACAGCGTTCTATGTCTGAGCATCTGAGCAACTGGGCCGGACTGTTTATTCGACATTGTTTGTGGATGAGTGAATAAATATAAATAAAAAATCACGTCATTCACACTAAGAAAATATTAAACAAATAACTCAATTAAAATTCACCTTTTTTCTTATAAATAATGAAAAAATAGCATAATTACCAAGTATTAATGAAAGCGACGCGAATCTTCAAAATTATTCAATAATTAATACAAATAAATCATTATCTCTACACATTAATCAAATTAACTTTAAATCCTTGATTATGGTAAGTACAAACTGCATACCCGGTAAGATAAACGAAACTCAATGCGAACCATCTAGGAGCAATACTAACAATCGGCTTTATAAATTTTAGTTTTAAAATGAAATTATATCTAACAAGTCCGCAAAGGCTTCCAGAAGCCTTATCAGACGTTTGACTCCAAATACATAACTTTGTATAATGGCTATTATAAAAATCGTTAATTAGTTAATTACAATTTAGCAAAACAATCTACATCGCAGTAACTGATTAAACTAGCAGTATAATCTATGACACATAATATGCTTAACTGTAAACCAGACTACACATATAGTCCTGTTCGGTATATAGAACTTCTGACTCTAAAGCGATTATCTTCGTCACACTGACACGCCACTGAACACAACTCATAATCCAAGCTACTATAAACTATCCACAGATCAGCTGGATCTCGAATGATGAGGAGACTGCAAATCCTTGCCACTGTAACTAAGACTGCAATATGGCATTATCAAATACTCCAGAAAGACAATTACTATGGTATGTGCCATGTCGATCCACCCCCGCTCTCCCTATTTTGGTTCCCGAAAAGACGAAAATCTAAAACCCTCAATTTTCGGTCTATTTATACGCGACGCTTGGGGACGCGTACGCAAGAACAATATGGGGAAAAAAGGCTGCGGAAGATATAAGGTGTAAGACGGCTCAATTCGTTTATATTTTATCCATACCCCTTAAAAAATTTTTTTTGAAAAAGAATATCGGGGGGATTTCGATATATAAATGAAAAAATATCGAAATATACGATATATCCTCTAAGAAAAATATCGCCCAAAAATATCGATACTATCGAGCCACAAAAATTATCCGATATTCACTATATCTATTGTTATTGATATTTTTTAGGCCATCCCAAAACTAATTAATACTATATATATTAAAATATATATAACTATATATATTTAATATACAAAATATTACTATATATATATATTATATACTATATATATATTATATATAATATAATATATATATTATTATAATATATATATACTATAATTATATATATATATATATATAATTATATATATATACTATATATATATATAGTATTATATATATATATATATATAATATATCATTAAACATTATAATATTATATAATATATGAATATATAGTTTTCTCATTTGTGCTTATGCTGAGTAAGGAATGTCTACACAGTTTTAGCAAAAATGACAGTAATTTCTTATGAAGTTTACTTTTGTTTACAAACAATTGGAATTAGTGATTGTAAGATGGAGCCCATCGATTTGCGACATAAACAAATAAAAACCTAACAAATGGTTTATATTACAAATAATAGTTGATCAACTATTGTAATGGAGTATATCCATTTGGAAGAAATTATATTTTTTATTGAATGAAACATTTGGCAATTCAAACGGGCCTACCATGTTGCCATAATGTTTGTTACATTTTTACATAAGCGCATCCTAAATTCAAATTTTTTTATGCTTATGCCCATAGTTTGATAAAAAGAATACAAACTCGAGCATTTCTTAAGTTTCGTAAGCACAAATGCAAGAACCAAAACGATTTTACAATACTGTGGTCTTCATTTTTGCATTTGTGATTACAAAACGTAAGAAATGCTAGAGTTTGCGTTCATTTTTGTCAAAACTTTTGGACATTCAAAAGAAATGCTGAATTCAGGATGTGCTTACTCAAAAATGTAAAATATGGCAGCGTGGTAGGCCCATTTGACTTGATGAATGTTTCATTCAATAAAATTGGCTTTAGATATAATTTCTTCCAAATAGATAAACTCCACAATAGTAGATCAATTATTTGTAATATAAGCAATTTATCATTTTGTTTATTCCAAATTGATGGGCTCAATCACAACAGCTGATTCCAATTGTTTGTAAACAAAAAGTTAAACTGCTAGAAATAGCCCCGGTCATTTTGCATATGAAATTAGCAAAGCAGTGTAAGCATATCTTACTGAGTGAGCGTAAACACAAATGACAAAACCGAAAACAGTCTAGGTCAGATGGTTCATAAACAAATTTCTATATTCTTTTTAATTTTCATTGTACTTTATGGCATTTTTGAAAAAATCGGAGTTAAATAATTTTTTTATAAAAAATATTAGGCATTTTCCTTCATTTTTTTTACCACAATAAATACTAAAAATATTTGTGATAATAAAAATACTTTTGTACTACCTAGCAAAAAAAATTAGTTTCAGCAGCCACATTTTCCGCAAAAAGTACAGTGCACACAGTACACCAGAGTCCAAAAATGTATAACATGTTTGAAATAAATATATACATATATATACTATTATAAACTTACTATAAAGTATACTATATATCTTATATATATATATATATATAATATATATACTATATATATATGTATATATATATATATATATATATATATATATATATATATATATATATATCTATATAGTCCTATATACATATGACATAATTTGTTGACATCCCGTTATATAGGTATAGTTAGGTTACCCAAAAAATTTAATGTATTCAAAAATTATTAAAATAATGATACATTAATTATTGATTTTCTCTCCCTAGAAGTCAACAGCTATAAATAGCCATATAAATATATATTATATTATATATATATTATATATATATATAATATATATATATATAGATATGTATAATAATATATATAATATTATAAATATATATATTAATAATATATATATATATATATAATATATATATATATAGTATATTATAATATACTTATATATTATATATACTATATATTATAATATATAAATCAATAAAGACTCCAAATGTATTCTTATCAGTAAGTAAAAGTATCAGCCCAAATTTTACAGAAAACTAAAACTACACTCACAAAATACTGATACTTCAAAAATCGACCAATATCACTGATGCCAGATACCATGGTACCAGTACATCACTAATATATATAATATATTATTATATTATATATATATATATATTTTTATATATATATATATATACTTATATGAGTACTACTAATATATGCGAAATAAAATTTAAAAAAGTAATTAATATTCTAATAATTTTCATATATATAAATATATACTAATATATTAATATATTAAAATATATATTATATATATATATTATATTATATATATATATAATATAAAATATAAATACTATATATATATATACTATATATATATATATATATAATATAATATATCATATATATATATATTATATATATATATATATATATTCCTTATTATTAAATTTGTATATATATATATGGGGTGTTTGAAAGAATGAGGTAGGGGAAGGTGTTGGACTAGTGGAGGATGTGAGTGTAGAGTGCCCTGCTTATTGTACGCAGATGATTTGGTTTTGTGTGGTGAATCTCAAGTTTGAGAGGATTGGTAGAAGGGTTTCAAAGTAAATGTAGATAAGATCAAGGTGATGGTGTGGGTGAAGAATTCCGACGGTATGAAGTAAATGGATTGTGAGCATCTGGAGCAAAGTAACTAATATTTAAAAATTAGGAAAATGTTGGATAGAATGGAATGGGATGACATGCAGCAGTAAGTAGAAAGTTGTTGAATGTTAGGAAGGAGACAGTGTTGGCAATTAATTCATTGGGATACAAGACTGAAGTCACTTGAGTGTGCCAAGGTTTTGAATGAGGGTTTGTTGTTACTAGTGTTAATGTATAGTAGTGAAACTTTGGTATACATTAAGAGGTGTAGATCTATGATGCAGTGTGTTTAGATGGATAATCTTAAAGAACATATTAGATGTTCCAATTGATAAAATGAAAAATGAACATTTTAGAGAATTGTGCAATGTTAAGGTTTAAATTAGAATAAGCAAAAGGGTATTGAAATGGTTTTGGTCATATGGAAAGGATGGATGATAGTAGGTTGGTTAAGTGAATGTATAGTGGTAGTGAGTGTTCTTGGAATTGACCGGCTGAGAGACCAAAGCATTTGTCAAGCTCTTAAAATGAGTTTCAGGCATTTTTTCAGTTCTATTAACAACTGAAAATTGTCCTATTTTCACCTTTTTAAAGTTCCTCTCTTTAAGGTGGATATAAAAGGAAAGAACGTTAAAGCAGTGGGACAAAAGAAAATGCAATAGTTTTTTTTTTTTGCACAGGGTAAGTTCTATAGATATGTGAAATTACTTTTTTCCTTTTCTGTAAAAACTAAATTTTAGCATTCTATTTAGATCATATATCCTCTCCCAGATACTGTTCAGTATCTATTCCGTTAAGTTTGCATTGATGAAAGTTTAAGGCCTTTACCTCTTCTAGATTTAATTCTTCCCCCTGTTTTCACCCTATTTCTTCAGTCACTCTCTAGATGTCCCCACCATCTCAACTTGGCCTCATCTACCTCACTTTTTCATACTGATTTTCCTTGCTATAACTCTGAATCATCAACACTACCACTACCTATTTGTATTCCGCCCTCCTCTATGGTTCTCTAGGTTTTAGCTATAAAAAACTGAATACACAAACAAATATACTTCTGTATTAGAAATCTTATTAAATAACTACTTCAGGCTCTTGTAACCCTTGTTTCAATACCAGGTTATTAGCCTAAGTTCACATTCATCAGTCCTACATCCTACACTTTATTACCATATCTAGACATGTTGTAATCAATATTGATAATGCACTACCTTGCCCAATTCATTTATATGTAGTCTCTCTGATAATCTTTGAGCATGAAATCAAAGATCAAAGGCCTTCTCCAAATCTAATGGTAAACGCATTACTATCATTCAGATTACACAAGGTATGTAGTATTTTAGTTCCCTTTGTATT
Organism: Trachelipus rathkii; assembly: GCA_015478945.1. Classification (NCBI taxonomy): domain Eukaryota; kingdom Metazoa; phylum Arthropoda; class Malacostraca; order Isopoda; family Trachelipodidae; genus Trachelipus; species Trachelipus rathkii. Next base: position 83,139 of record JABUQX010030759.1, read on the forward strand.
CATGCTGCTTCAAGCTGAGACTTATTTAATCATTTTTCCAAGTATCTCTTGGATACCTTTGTTAGATTAATATTCATTATATATTTCCTACTGGGAGTGTCAAATGTGTCTACTCCATTATTCCTAACCAGTGCACATTTTGAAATTTGCCGTAGTTTCGGCTGGTGTAGGTATAGTCTGGTAATGGGTAGTGGTCGAATGTGTGTGTGTGTGTTGTGTGGCTAAAGGCTTGTTTGTTGTATGTGTGTGTTGTGTTGTGTGTGTGTGTGTGTGTCTGTGTGTTAGTAGGTTCTGGGAAGTCGCCGGATGGAATAAGTTAAGCGTGTGAGAGTTCAGCTAGGATATCAGCGCATAGCATGGGGAGCAGGTATCCGTGACTATGTTGACTAGCGGTTCAGGTCTGCACGTTAGCCCGGGACAGTTAGCTAGCGCAATGTAAAGCAGGAGGGGTACGGACAGGGCTATGCGCGCGACTGAGTTCAAGATTAGATTTCGCTTCATACAACTTGTCCATCACCTGCACCACTTTAAGAATGGTCAATTCAGGTCCTTGATATGTACGGATATCAAAGGCCGAACTATGTCTTAAGGCCTAAAACCGCAATATCAAAGGCACAATAAACATCAAAAAAAGCGGGCTAAGCCACCTAAAGAGGAGTCAAAAATAAGTATGGGGGTTGAGGGCAAGTACTAGAGCGTTGCTTCGATATGTCGTGCTGGCGTTACCCCTTCTCACGAAGTGGGTGTCAAAAAGAGTTACAGGAGGCAAGAACAAATGCTACTACAGGCCAAATTGACCACTGGAGACGGCAGACAAATTGTTTCGTGCCTACCGAAATCCCCTCGCCTACTACTCGGTGAGGTATTGATTCTCATTTTATGATATTATGTCGGTTTTAGGGGGTTACAAGCAAGACAATTATAGTGAGTATAGAACCAATGTAATTAGTGGGGAATATTTTTGTTCGTAGCCTTTTCCTCTTCGTCCTTGAGCTTAGTATGTTACCATTGTCATATACACATATCGTAATCTTTTAAGTCGCTTCTGTCTTCTTTCCCCTTATTTTTTCGAATTGTATTTTATCAAATAATTTTTTTCAATGCTTGCTTTGTCCATCACAATTTCTATTTAGATCGAATGCTTTCACTGTCGAAACAAAAGGTATTTATCATGATATTTTATACCGTCTATTGAAAATGGCCTCGAAATGCTCATGCATACCTCGGACTAACGGTGCATGTTCGAGAGGCTCATTATCCCCAGTTATGTAGAGAGGCAAGGGAACACGTTGGATATGGATGGTTGCATGATTGAATTAATATATAGTATTAGTGATTATAGTAATTAGTTATAGTTATACTAGTGATAGTGTATAGTAGAGTTAGCTTGATACGTTAGTATACTGACTTCAGTAGTGTATAATCAATGAATATTTAAATATATTTATCTATTATATAGGGGTGTGAATTTTGTATAATTTTTCTCCCTGCAATTGAAACTTATAAAATATAGTGATTAGTAAGATGGTATATTGATTAGTATTAGAGTAGTATATCGTATTTATATTATATTCTATATGTATGAGTATCATGGTATTATATTCATGATACTCATGTCCCTTCGGTACCTCTCACACGGAATGGGAGGTCGGGTCAAAGATAAAATTTTCACAGGTACCTCGTAGAGTACGTAAATAGATGTCTTTAGGGGGCGAAAACTGAAGTTTTTTTCCTAGGTTGAGACCGTGAACCTTGATGCTGGCCTAAGGGGCCGGAACCTAATCCTAATTTGTCACCCCATAGAAAACATAAGGTAAATGAAAGAAAAGATTCATTAAATTCATTTCGCCCATGAGAAATCTTTTATGTGGTCATAAAGGCTACCTGTGAAGTCTTTGTCTTTTGTCCCAGACCGTTGGCCGTACTTCCGTGTGGGGCGTTAACCTTGTTTCCTATATATATTAATCAGTTATTATGCATATATATATATTATATATATTCTATATATATAATATGTAATATTATATATAATATGGTATTATATATATACTATATATTAATTATATATATATATATATAATATATATTATATATATAGAGTATAGAAAAGAGACATATATATATATTGTATTGTATTATATATAAGTATTATATATTATAGTATATTATTGCATATCATTATATATGAAAGAAATTATATATATGGATATAATACATATATAATATATATATAAGATATATATACTATATATATATATATATATATATATATATTATGTATATTATATATATACTATAACTCTAGACCGCCAGCAGGGAGAGGAGTGGAGGTGTAAGTTGGCTACTTAGTAAGAGAACATGTAGTGGTTGAAGATATTCATTTTTAATAGGCATAGGATTAGTTGCAAGCTAATAATTTAATTGACAGAGAATAACTGCGTGTTGGACATTGTACTTAGTAAACTTAGTTACCAATTTATTATTATTAACTATTGAATAATCGAATTATACTAATAATGAGAAATTAATGAATGAAATCAATAATAAATATTAATAATTAATAATAATAATATATACATAATAATAATTAATATTATTTAATAGATAATATAATGATGAATAATGAATAATAATAATAATTAATAATAATATTAATAATATATATTATGAATAATAATTAATTAATGATAATATATAATTAATAATACATAAATTAATATATATATAAAATAAATAATAATAAGTAATAATAATCAATAATCAATCTGTTATAGGTAGGCTCTAACTTTGTGTGGATATATCATATTTGGATGTTTTTTTCATTTATGCCAAAGGCTTTAAGGAAAGGTTTTTATTATTTTTCCATTTTGTTATTATTAGAGCTATTATAGTGGACTTTCTTTATCTCTTTCCTACCTGTCCTCTTCTCTCTCTCTCTCTTCTCTCTTCGCAATCTCTCTTACATCTGCCTCGATCTCCTCCTCTCCTCTCTCTCTCGTCCTCTCCTCTTCTCTCTCTCATCTTCTCTCTGCTCTCTTTCTCTCTATCTCAATCGTTTCATTTATGTCAATCTCTCCACTTCCAGATTTCTCTTCTCTTCTCTCTCTCTCGTCC
>JABUQX010030760.1:0-30000 GCA_015478945.1 Trachelipus rathkii
TGAGTCCGATGTTGTGTTTAACTAATAAACTAACTCTCTCATGTAACATATTTATAAAACCACATCAACTAGTCTATACCTACAATTTCATTACAAACCCAAGCCTTCTCCCTTCTCTTTTTCCTCTCTAGAATTCCCCAACCAATTTACAAACCATAAACCACAAGTCCCTTATATATTATTTCTCAAATTTTCACACCACTAACTCCATTTCCCTCGAACCTCTTCATTAAACCTCGGGTAAATACGAAGAAACCTGAGGCTTCCTAAGCCAACTCCATAACTCGAGCTCGCTGTTTCCACTCCCTTAAAAATGTGAGTTGCTCCTGCTTCAACCAAAAAATTCTTTTTTGTGCACACAAACTTGCGCCACAACATATTCTCTTCGGTGATAGCATCTAACAAAAGACTTATGTTCTACTCTTATAAAATCTGACTATCCATACTACTCTCGCCTACAGGACACGACACATTTTTTATTTGGCTCACACTCTTCCCAAACGGATACTAATATATTTCTTATTAGTAACTTCGACCTTTATCATTCAGGACGCAATAACTACTCTAAGAGTGCTCGCAAACCACCTGGACTTCCTTAAACCTATTCTCCAACTACCTATTATCAGCCCCTCACTATATCTTAAAATTATCATTCGTTCTCTAAAGGACAATTGCGCAGTGCACATCTAAAATGTTAATGCTAAACCATTCCAATTAATAACTTGATCTTCTTTAAATCATCATTAAATTATAATTATTTAATTACATCAGTAGTTTTTGGTACACCAGCCTTACCTTATAATATATATTATTAATACAATTATATCACTCCCTCTGAGCACCATTATTACCTACTATAATTATCATAATATAGGCCAATATCACTCACTATCTAACTAATAAATAATTCTTTTTTTATCTATTTCACACAAGAATAATTGTTTAGTATATATAAGTGTCATACACATGAAATAATTTATCTTTTCGAAGCAAACGAGCGCCGCCCCTGACTCAGTTATTATGATCCTCTCGACTGCCCTCTATTTACTTCTAGAGCACCATCACTAGCATAATATTCACGGCTGCTTCTCCAATCATCAACTCCTTCAGATCTATAAATTGATATACTACCTTCATAATCCTCAACTAACATTAGCAATATCTGACCGAATTAACTGTACACTATCAGATACCGCCCGTGTATCGACCGAAACTGATAATAACCTCCTCACACCCTGATAGTCTACCCGCTTTATCTTAAATCTGCTTTATTCACTAGTGGTTTACTTGGGACACCAAGAGTGATGAAACTTATAACTTTTAATAAGATTATATATCAATATAATCTTAATTAAACTATCACTCACGATTCTATAATCAAGGATATTCAAGCTAGAAAAGTCATTACCTTTCCTACTACTCTCGAGATAAAGATACATTCACTTAAAGCGGACCATAATTAATATATATACAAACCAACATCAATAAATGCTTCTATAATAACCTTATTTATACACAACCGTCAAACTATATACATTCTCTATTCCCACTCCTTTGACATTCAAAATCTTACTATATATATATAATAATATCAAATTATATATACAATAATTTAATACTAAATTAACCCGTGAAAACTCTATCTCACCAACTATTCATTGACAAACTATCCAATATTCTATACACTATCACAATAAATCTAACATTTATCTTCTCTTCGATTATCAATATTCTAATACTGCTATAATGATATACTATATATCTTTACACATGACTATTAACATTTATACTGTGTTTCTATGACATATATAAATACGTATATCACGCCATATTAAATAAACCTATAACATATTCCACCTACTACTACATTCAAAATTACATTATTTAATATCTACATCTACACTTACCACTCTTATTTTGTTCTCACTTTCATGAAGTTATTAATACTAACCTACACAATAAATTAAGAGAACCTATCTACTTATTTGTTGAGTCACATAACATATAGTTTTATATTACACAAGTCGAAGTTTCAAAATTTGTATATAATCTGGCATCCTACTACAACGGAGCAAATATCAGATCAAATGTGAGTATCTACTAGATAATACTTAAAATTGTAACAAAATTCCTATCATTAATCAACTATTTCTAACAAAATAGAGTCTACTGTCCTAATTCATTTCATATTATAATCCATTCATATATATACCATATATTACACCTCAAATATATTCTAACTTAACTAGCCTCTATACTACTTCATAATATCCGTTAACTAACTATTATCAACTCAATATACTGAAATTGATCATTATACTCACCACTATATAAATTATATTATATTACCTCAATGTATACTCAAAAAATCTTCCTATCATATACTATAATCATACTTTAATTATGCAATAAGGTTTCTGTGCAAATGACGATATATAGTATAGAAATATTTAATTATAACTTATATGTTTGAGTTGAATCTTGGTAACTATATTCGACATATATTAATATATAATTAATATAATATATATATATATATATATATTTAATTATTTAAAATAATTCAGACTGTATATTAACTTGTAAAATATTTATTTTCTACAATGTTCTCAATTTACTTATTAATATAAGTATATATATATATATATATATATAAATATATTAAATATTATATATATATAATATAAATATTATATATATATAATTATATATAATATATTAATAAATATTTATCAGTATAATATATAATATATATTCATTATCTATTACATTTTTATTTTGCTACAATTAATTTAAATGTCGTTTCTTGAACTATTCTAAAAGTATTCAAAATATTTTCAAAAAATTTATTTATATTGTTATCATATTTAAATACTTCCATTATTGAGATTAAAATGAATACTGTAGAACTAGACAGGAATATGGTTATAAAATGAAGATATGGAACTAACAGAGATGATTAATCCAAATATATAATAACTCATGTTATATTTCGTTATCTAAGTACACATAGTACCTGTATAATAAATAATATTTAAATGTAAAATTATTCAGTACTATCATCATATTATTTTCTTTTAGTATAATAATTTAAATCTCTATAATTTTCATTTAAGATATTTTAATTATTAAAATACCTCACTTTCCATTCATTTACAATTATTATTAATTAATCTGAAATAATATATAAATAATATTATTTTAGTTTAATATTAATATATCCTAATTTACTACTAAAATATATATAACATATTTACATACTATATATATAATATATTATTAATATTATATATTATTAATAATAATATATATTATATATATTAATATATATATATATATTATATACATTAATATAAATAATAAAGTATCTATAAGTATAATATTATATTATCATATATATATATATATAATATATATATATATTATTATATATTATATTATATTAATAATAAGTATATTAAGTATATATATATATAAGTTATTTAAGTATCTCTCTATAATATATATATAATAATATATTAATTAAGTATTATTTTATCTAATATATTATATTTAACATATACCATTAATTTAATATCACAATAAATATATTATATTAATTATAAAAATATAAATATAATTATAGTACTTTTATAGTGATTAAACTATATAAGATAAAATATATAATTAATAAGAGAGACCTAAAATCAAATTTTAAATTTACATGTTTTATTTTGAAATTAACTATATTATTCATACTTTCATAATATATATAAGTATATATAATATAATAATATATATAATAAAGGTAAATTTAATATATATTATAATATTAAGATATTATTTATGTTGAAAGTGAGTAATACGATATAGAAGATGTGAAAGCGTTGTCATACTAAATCGATATTAATCTAAGTTGCGTTAGACTTATTACTTTCAGCATCTAAGTGAATGTTTCTTTATTGAGTGCATTTAATTGGTAGAGATAATATTTGCGGTGCTAAGAGAGTAATAATTTCTCTAAATTAATAGCAGTGATATTGTTGGCTAGAGTTTCTAATATTTTAAAGACAGACCATAACAATTAAATAGAATATATATTAGACACAAATTTTATATGTCTCCTTGTAAAAGACATGTGGAATTGAGTCGTATCATTGTCTCAGAGTGGATAATATTTTACTTATTTATTTGTATGGTCTCGAAACACACCGTCCCCACGCCCCTCCACAACCCTACTAATAGACTTAGAGTAATGTGACAATGTTGTAAAAAATCCATTAATTGAATATAATAACTTAAAGTGCGTTCATAAGTAAATTCCTTGCGGAGCAACAAAAACACTATCACTTTACGATATACTCGACCCATCTAATACTGTCCTTGATTCAAAGAGGATTCGCAAAGAGCTTCCACAATATATAAATATATGCATAACACCGATTCGCAATAGGTCAAATCTAATGTATTTTTAGATTGCTTGAAAAAAATATCTCAATATAGGAGAGACAAAAAAATCCTCTTTACTTGTGATGCTAGAGAAGGAGCTTATATTTTCTTATTCTTCTCTCGATAATACTACTTTTATCATCCAAGCCTTATTCTCTATATTTCAAATGCAAGAGAGTGTCAGTTACACAACTCACAATTTACATATATAGTAATTAAGATTACGAAATAAACACCATGTATAAAAACTTACTATCTACTATAAGTTTACTCCACACACTCTGAGTGTACTTTACAATATTGTATTTCGTATATAAATTTATCTTTTCTATGATGGCGGCGTAGTTAATACTCGGTCCGTCCACTATGTGAGATGTCAAGAAATCACTCTATTGTAGAGAGTAGTTTATTGAGAAAGTATGACGTCAAAGAGAATTGTTCATGAAAAACGTTATTTTTTGAACTCCAAAATGTTGAGCTGATATCATAAATAAAAATTGATCAGTATATTAATCATTGTGTTATGTAACGATCTATGCTAGTAAGCAACAGCAAGATTTATATTGTATTTATAACTGAAAGTAGTAAATCTCCTATCATTCCTTGATATCTTTTAATAAGTACAGTTGTTATGAATATATCTATAATAATATAATTAATACGAAGCCATATACTAAAACGTAGATTTAAAATCTATAATAGCTACACTAAAATAGCTATACTTTCTCCATATATTATTATTATAACACTTATTAGTATAAAAATTAATTTGATAATAATATTTTAATTTAAATGTGTGAAGTGAAGATGGTTGAGCTGTGTATACTATGATTATATTAGAGTGTTCAACAGTAACTAATATAAATTTTCTAACTGTTTTTCTTTGAGTCATCTTAAAGGGTAGATAGAGATTATGAAGTGCAGTGTAATACTATTATGCGTATCAAAATATGTGAGAGTGTTCAGATAGATTTTATAGTCTTAATCGCCAGCCTTATTCTAATTATAATTCTATATACTTGATATATAACCACGATGGACACTACAGAAGTAGAGACGAGATGAGTAGATGATGTAGATAAATGAATAGAAGCATAGAAGAGAGAAGAGTAATAGTTTAGTAATGAGAGAGTAGATAATCTATTAAACTGTGATTGAAAGCTAGTATAATCTAAAATTGAATGTATGATGTACCACACGATTAGCAAAATTTGACTATATTTACTTTTTCTCGTCTTATATATAATATGTACAAAATATTATGTCGATACTTCTTCCTCCATGCTATACTATATAGTCTCTGAGTAAAACAATTATCTATTTTCTTAATTATTTTGATTTTATTGAAAATTTTCATAGTGAGGAAGACGAGACAATACTTTACTGACAGTTGATAGAGCATCTCCTAATTCTGTAAATTAATAATTTAATTATTCAATTGTAAAATATTCATTAAACTGTATCTCGATTACTACATTTTTAACTATAAATGAGCACTGTCTAGCATCATGTGATTATTGTGTAGAGTGAAGTATGCGAATAGCTCAAATAGTTGCTCCGATATTTATCAGACGAATGATTGAGGCATAGAGAGATAGAGAGATAAAATATTGTGAGAAGAAAAATTATATAATAAAAACATAAAAAGATAACTAAATATAAAACATAATCAATCTGAATACTTTAATTCATTTTATTCTCCATATCTAATTATTAACTAAATTTACAGATAATAATTTTTTTTTCAAAAATTATGATTCATTTTTAGTATTAAATTAAAATTAACTGTATATTATGTTTTACCTTTTTTTACATCAAAATTTTATCTCCATTTCTATTTAATTTTAGATTTTAAGATTATTTTAACTCTGAATTGGGAGCCCTTTATAATTGTATGCCAATGAAGTTCAAGTGAATAATAATACAACTCTAATAGGACCATCGATATCTAGATTTAATATATAATGAGCTCACGTGGCTGATGTGATGTTGAAGACATTGAGAATATCTGAGTATGAGTAATCTAAAAGCAATTCGATTTACACGCTATAAATTCTATACGCTCTAGTCATATGTAAAGGCGTGCTACAATTTAGTCGCGTACAAAATACGCTGTGTGATCTTAGAAACCTGTATTAGTATGTCATGTGTATTCAAAAATTCTTAAACCGCGCTCATCTAAGTTATGAGTATTAGTTAGTAGGATATATATCTTCAGTTATCCTAGATATGTACCTCATTTGATTGAACTGTTACTCACTCACTAATTCACAATCACCTGTACTAAATCGAGTGAGATATACTGTATACTCATGATGTCTTTATAGAGGATATGAGATATGTACATAGTTATCCTCCGTGTTCATAAAATATGTAGCTATAATAACTGCAATGTAATCTCATTATTTCTTAGTTTGTACTTTTTGAGAGTGCGATTACTTCCCGTATAATAATAGAGAAATAATATCATTTATTATTTGTTTCGTTTATTCTTTGTTTTATTTAACCTTACTACAACATGAATACATATTCTAAAGAAATGGGTAGGAATATTTATAACATTTTTATTTGAACTACCATAGTAGAATTGAAGTGTATATATACGACTAAGCAGTACCGTAATTTATAGTTGAGTGGATACATCATTTTGTGATCGTAAACTTACGAACTATATAAATAATGACTAAAGAACCTTCTCTCTTTCACTCTATACAGATATTATGACGAATCTACCATCCTACAACCTGAGGGAATATACGCTTGTGTTCCAGATATATATATGTATGTGATGTGTCTACTTTGGTTTTATATGCGCCTTTAAGATTTTTATGGAAGTAAAAGAAACATAACAGTTTAAATAAATATACATATCTATTCCAAATTGTATGTAGTAAGATTGTTAATATATTTACTAATATGCTCTCAGACTTATAGTCTCTATCTCTTTTGGACATTTGTGAGATCTATACTCGCTTAAAGTTACTTCCATTATTAGCATAATTCCAATTATGATTCGCGCTGATGCACTACTCGCTAATATATCTCTACTTTCTTTATTATCTATTATTCAGACTCATTAGATTATGAAGTCATATCAGATTCTCCTATAATTTCCTTTATTTTTTTATTAATTTCTCTTTTCCCTTTCCTTTTGGTTATATCCTTGACTATTGCTCAACACAAATCTATATCAGAAAACTCTTATAATACACTATTGACATTCTCTATGCTGTTGGCACTTCTTACCCTACATCTTATCTAGGTCAACGGATGAAACTTCAGTTCTTTGTATAGGCTTAGTATCTATTAATTTTAGGTATTGATATTTAGTATCGCGCGGACCATCGCGTTCCCACATGTCACTTCCTATCTCTCCGATCTTCTGTGATTACTTTGCACCCCGAGTGCATTTGTGAGTTCCTTATTTTTCGGTTATTCTCTTTTCTCTTTGATCATTATCAGTGTCTTGCTATCACACTCTTTCGGTTTAAAATTAGGGGATACACGACAAATGAATATCATGAGTTATCCTTCTAATCTCCGAGTGATCAAGATCCAATATAGTCATTGTAAGTAATCTTTCTCTGATTCAGAAATTTTTATTGGTTGTATTGCGTTGTGTGATATTACGTATATTTGTAGTTGCCTCTAATTCAAGTTACTATTCATAACCTCTTTGTCCCTTATAAATAAGGTAAAAAGTTGTTATTGTTTGTCTTGTTTGGGAGGGTAGAAGCAAATATTTTCCTGAGACCGCTATTTTACATGTAATCCCATCCAAAATGGTCTTCTAAAACAACACTAGCTTGTAATCTTGTATTTGTTTATATCCTATTATTAATAAAATAAAGATAATATAAAAATAAGTATAGCAAATTATGTATTTTACTTTGCGTTTTTCTTTCGCACGAATCTCCTTATCCATGTATTTGAAGTTTTATTGTCTCACGCACAACTTTCATTACTCTCTAGCAAAAAATTAAGTTCGAAAGTCACTTGGTACAACAATACCTCCTACACTAGAGAAAGTGCATAGAGATATATTTTTTTTCCTCTGCGAGTTTGATAAAGTGCTATGAATCTGTTTTGAATGGTTTTTGCATCACCTGCTACTTTACATCATTATTCTTTCTGTGTCATTCTCATACTTTTATTCTTTCTCTACTATTATATTGACCTATAATTTTGTGTCATACATTTTTGTGACTTTATTCTTATCTATTTCTTTTTTTTTTTTTTTTTTTTCTTTTTACTGGGTTAATTTCTTCATGTATCTCTACTAATTATTATGACTTTCCTCATTACATGATTTTAATAATTCACACACGGGATAGCTATTTCATGATTTCTTTCTCGATCAATAATGAACATTTATCCATTTTATAATCTCAATATTTATATATCTTTTTACATGATTATTATATAGATTATAAATATTTTTAATTAATAACATAAACTTAAGGAAATATTCATACCTATTTATATATTACTATATTTTATTTGTATTATTTAATTATCTCTCACTACTTCTTCTTTAATCTCACTATTATATATCTCACTTTATTATATTTTTTATATAATTAATTCTAAATAAGTTTATATTATATTATGTTTAATATTTTATTTTTGAGTTGGTGATGATAAATTGATTGTTATCATAAAAGAACCAACTTTATATTATATTCACTTATTGTGATTGTAATTGTATAGTGTGTGTGTATTTATTAGATTGCACTAATTCATATATTATTCAGTCTAAAATTCTCATCTAATGGACTTTCTTGATGACCTATTTCATTATTTATAACTATGGCTGCTAAGCTGGTTAATATTTTTTATTATTGTTATCTGATGTATCCTATAGGACTATAATATGTATTTATTATATTAGTGATGCAAATACCTTTGCAACTAATATATATATTCTTTTATTATTTACAAACTTTTAATAAATAATAATAAACTACATATCTAGTCATGATTAACGAGTAGTATATGAGCCAATTGTGAGGAGTGTGATTATATATACTGTGATTGAAATTCTTTCCTGACTTTAAAGTATACTACCTGTGAGACTATATACTGATAATATCTCAATAGTTTAGAATCAAATACGATAAGTTTTTAGTCATAGTGTAGTTAATATTATTATATATATAATATATGTCATTATTTCACAATAACACATGATATTAAACACTAATGACGTCTTATTTATATCATTTTAAATATACATATCATATATATCATATAAAATAATTATTAATCCTATAATATTTATTAATATAATTTATAGATTTATATATAATGAGTGAAATATAATCTACTAACTTAAATATATATTATAAAGTATATTAATAAATTAAAATAAATTAATTTTATTAACGTTTAATATTATTTTGTCGTATGATTAATTCTAAAAATAGTAAGATCCCAGATTTAATGAAATATATAATATATCTTATATATTATACTAAGTGGGTGAACGGTGAGAGCCGAGTTTTAAAGAGATGAGAATACTAAATTATTCAAGATTATGAGTATATATGATTCTTAACGTTAAGTTTATTGCTTTTATTATATATAATATATAATGTATATATATTAATAATATATATTATATGATGTTTATATCTCTACATACAATTTTTGAGATCACAGAATTAATACCATATTTATTATATATATTAGATATATATATTAATTATTATTACTTATTTCATTGTCTTTGAAAGTCATAAAATATTTACGATATTATATCTATAACTCTCTTAATATTTATCTAATATTATGATACATACGTCTGTGCGATAAATTCCACCTGTTATTCGTGAACTTTCATGATTCCTGGTTATAAGCAAAAGTATCAAGTGAGAGAACTGGTCTTACTACTCTCGAACATTTTCATTAAATAAACGTTTGACTTTTAGCTTTATTATCCTTAAAAATTAGTTTTGTATTTTAGACTATAATTACCGATAATGTAACTATATAAGTCGTAAGGTCTCTGATCCTCTCCTTTTATGATGAGAAGTAAAATTATCGTTTATGAGAGAGCTATTTATGATATTGCTTTTGTAATCGTAATAATATTTATATATATTTAAGTTTAAGTGAATGATCTCACTGCATAAACAGTTATATACCTTATTAGTGAATAAAATTACTAGTTTTTTGGTTTCAAACTGTATCTATATGTATTTGTTATATCCTTATTATTTTCATCCATTCTGCATCAACTCCAAATTTACTGTAGCTCTAGTACATTTTCGAGCAATATATGTAAAATATTAATTTGTGTCCACGTCATCTGCGTAGAGGTTGTATGAAGATACGGCACTAAGATCTCAGAAATAATTTTTGTTAAATATAACATGTTATAATATATAAATAAATTATATATAATTTTTGCAATGCGCCTTGAGAGTATTAAAGATATATAGATCTGAGAATAGATGTTGTAGTCTTATTATGGTTTATTATTTATTTAATTTATTTTATTGTATCTAATTATACTATCGAACTTTTTATTTTCTAAATAATTTTTTTAATTCATTGATACTGATTAATAATTATTCGAATATTTGGATATATAAATTTTTTTAGTGTTTTACTTATTAGATTAATTATTATTATTATTAATTAATATATATTAATAAGTGTATGATAATTTATATATATATTAATGCAGATCATACATACACACACTACATTAATAGGTTGAAATTGAGATAAAGCGAGCGTCGTATGAGCTTAAATGGTATGTTATTTTATGCTCATTCAATATTGTGCATTGTGGATAAAATGTTGGCAAAATAAAATATATGTAATTAGTTTGGATATATATAATATGAGTGTGACAAGAGCATGGATTTAGTAGCGCGATCGCGAAATTAGTAGAAAGTATATATATTATAATTAATTGATGATAATATAAATACATAATATATATATATTTTATTATATATATTTAATTTATATTATATTATAATTTATATATAAATGTGATAAATTTTAATAATAGATAATCTTATAATATAATAATAATTAATGTATAATATGTTGATAATATTATATTATTATTTAATATATTAATATGATATTTTTATATATATATATCTATATATATACTATTAATATAAATAATATTTAATATATATACTTTATTATATCTATATATTATTATTATAATAATATCTTTAATCATTATTTAATTATATATTAATATAATATTAATTATTTATATTATATATATTAATTATATTAATATATTTAATTATAAATTATATATTATATTTATATTTAATAATATTTAATTAAATTTGTGTATTAATATTTATATTATTATTTATATATTCTTTCAAAAACAATATTATTATTCTTTATTTACTAGAATTATTATTTATAATTAATTTATTTAATTTTATAATATATTTATATTATTATAATTGTTTCATATTATTTTATATTATACAATAAAACTATATATAATATCAATGATATAATATACAGACTGTTCAATAATCCTATGTACTGCTGTAATATTTACACCAAAGTGACTCGAGTTATGGATATATATTTCGTTGAAATGCTATGTCATTATGGCTTATCATGATCTTCCCCCCTAGTGTATTATAGTCATAGATCATAGATTGATATATTTTACTAAGTTACTATTATGTTCATTCATCTTTATTATTGTAATTATACGCCCAAGTATATAGTAGTATAATTTTTAATATAATTTTATGTTAATTTTTATATATAAATTTAACCCCTTCTTCGAAAATGCATACTATACTTATTCCTATTATTATAGAATTATTATGAAATTCTAAAGTTCTTGAATAACATTATATCTTTTTTATCTTAATATAACTTAGGCAATATTACCAAAGTTTATGCTATATATATACCATTTATATTTGTTTAGCTCATAATATTTACATTTATTTAAGATGAATAACAAAAAGTTATCCTCTTGTGAGTGGAATCAAATGAGAATCTTTATTCATTTAATTTTTTTAAATAAATGAGTATACAATATTTGTATAAGGTATATATATTAATAGTAGTATTTATATATATATATTCCGTAAATATTAAAATAATGATAACACTACATTTCTTATTTATTTTATTACAATTCTACATAGTAACAACAAAATTATCACGTTATCGATTTTGCACTATATCTCATCTCACATCTTAATACTAATTTCTCTCTTCTTTATATACATACCTTCATAACTATACTCATTAGTCTTTTATGACTGGTTCTCTATTCATGTTCACTCCTAGTTATTTGCAATTAATAACTCACTGCTTAACATATTATATTAATTATTTTTTAATATAAAAATAACTCTTACAATGTCTTGATGTCACCTCTTATATCACGCCCATTCTCCTCTAACCCAATGCAGTATAACCTTCAGGAATATTTGTGGCTGTCTTTTTATGTATATATGATAACTATGAGACGGAATTATATAGAATCATTATTTTTCTCTACTTTACTACAGTATATCATTATTATATCGCTATACAAGTGGTCTTATCACTGCCTCTTATATGTATGAGTAAGTACGAGTTTCACATATCTGGGGGGATAGTATAGTTAGTCAAAGGAAAATAGTACTTAGTAAATAACTTGTGCTGTTTCGAACTTTCCACAGTATTATCACTTGAGTACTCATACTCTTCATCTGAATTATTGAGTATCTCTCGTATAGCGGTCGACTGTATGTAGTTAAGCTTTTATATCTTACTTAATTTCATTATAGGTATCTCCATATATATTAATTTAATATTATAGTATTTATATTATAATATCTATATTATATTTCATTATATATATTAAATATTAATAATTTATTATTTATTATAATTTATTAAATTTTGTTTATTGAGACTCAGGATGAGTTAAAACACAACTTTTGATTAATTACACTAATTACTATTAATTTTCTTTTAAGCTTATATGTTCTATATCCTATCAACCTTTTACTTTGTAGAACACCTAGTAAGACACAAGTGAGGTGTTTATATGATATTATTCCAGCGCGTGAGTCCGTATATTTTTGAGATAAGTGTCTTTATCGTGTGTATATATATATTTTTAAGTGGTATTTCCACTTTCCACGTAGGGGCTTGAGTTGTGAGATCTATTCTTTGTGCATCATATATCACTATCACCCAGTTCTCTCTGTCTCTCTGTATAGAGTTCTTACATACCAAATCTGTCTCCTGATGTGTTCTGTACTTCTTTTCTTCTCTCTCAATAAGTATTAATGCTTTGCGTTCTTGTTGTCTCTTATAAATCGTAAATTTTTGCGCTCTAAATGATGGGTGTAAACTTTGAATGCTGTATATTTAAAAATTAATTTATTCTCTTCTTCCTTTGAAATTGAGCGATCTTGAGGCCATGTATAGTGTGAATCATGCGACCAGCAGACCTTGCACCATCTATCAACTATTAATATTATATATTCTTACGTTTATTAATTATAATATAATTATTTAATATAAATTTTACATAAAATTAATATATTATATTTACTCTCAATAAATATAAGCTATATATCTATAAATCACTACACTTTAATCAAGCTCTCTTCTATTAAATTTTACATAAACTTATAACTAAACAATTATCTTATATATTTATATAATTTATAATTGATAATTTCTATATATATGTATATATACAACAGAGAATAATTGTGTATTAAACATAATTATTATTTTCATTAAAGTATCTTTTCCATATTAATAAGTATATAGAATATATATTTATTTAGTATCGTGTTTATTCATTATATGTTGTTGATAGTAAGGCTTTTGGAATTTACAATATATATATATGATATATAATTGTGAGATATTATAGATAGATTATATAGCCACATAGCGAAAATTGAAGAGATAGAATAGACAATAGAGATAAGTAGATGATAGATGAGTGATATATGAGAAGAGAGATAGAAAAATGAGTATAAGATGAAGAGATAGACGTGATAAGTTTAAAATAGTATAAGTAATATAATAATATATCCTCAATATATTGTATATAAGGTTTTCTCCGACCAATCTACAATTTCAAAGCTTAGACGTGCCTGTTCCAACTTTCCATAATGTATACTTTGACTCATTATATCTTCCTTTTTAGTCTAGTGTTATTAGCACAATGATTAAGAGTAAGCATATTGCTATGATTTTATTGGGATGAGCGTTAAATGTAAGAATGTGCTCGAGAGTAGTTCAATATTTTGAAGAGTGAAAACAATAACATGTCAGAATCACATTGATCGCACTAGGGATATGAGAATGAACTCATTGTAGTTAATTAACAGAACTATAATCGCAGAATTGATTACAAATAGATCAGATATTATAGTGAGGATTCTTCTTTATAATTCAAGTCACTAAGAGAGAACTTATAATGTATGTAATGATTTTCACCCAATAACAAAATGTATGAAATGTAATTTCGAGTAAAATTACATAACACAGCAACGTACGCTCTACAATGTGATAGTAAAAAATATCACATATAAATATACATTTTATTTTGAATTGAATTATACTATTTTATAATTTAGATATAAATAATTTAAATAATATGCGTAAGCCTGCAAAACTTCTATAGTTAATTATTTTCACATCTGTAGGTTAGTAAGTTAACGGAAATTTTTATACGTACTTTACTACTAATTATAGTAAAATTTTGAACTGTTATTTTTCGCTCGTGAATCACAGTCAAATATAATGCTATTCCTATATATACCTCTTGGGTCTTTTTTACCTATATTAATAATATTTATTATTATATATATAGAAATATATATTGACCACTATATACTAACTACCTATAGTATATCTAATGCTCATACTCACTATTATAAATTGACTCTTTTCTATAAACTTAAGTTTTGGAAGCTAGTATACCTTTAATAATGTTAAAGACTAACAGGAATCCGGGTTCTAGAGCTTCGTATGCATTCAAAAATTTGATATACCTTTAATTTTAAATTTAAAAATATATAACTAATTATTATTGAAAAAAAATGTTATATAAATTAATAATAACTTTAGTTTTAATTATTATTATTAATTTTTCCACTTTAGTTGTAAAAATTATTAATAATTTATTTATATTATTTCATTGAAATTAGTTTTCAATTTTTTTAAATGTTAATAGCAAATATAAATATAATTTTTATATCTACTTAATATAATATTTTAACTTTATCTTAATAAGTTATTTAAATATCAATATATTCTTTATTATTAAATAATAGTTTTATATTACTATAATAGAATATATAGGTAGTAAGTATATACTATTCTGTATTATATAGATAATTATATTCATATTTAAAATTCATAGGTTGCCGTATGCTTAAAAAAAAAATTTCTCAATATTTCTGTCTAAATAAGGGTTTATTAATTCCCTACTAGGAACCATTGTAAATATATTTTCAATTTCGTTTCAAATCATAATTAACGTATTCTATGTTTATATCTTTTTTATCAATTTTTACTATCTATTAAATTATTATGATTTTTTATTTTCGTTCATATTATTTATATTATTAAATTATTTATTTCTTATTCTATTTTTTATTATTTATATTTATTTTATATTTTATTTATTTATTTCTATAAATTATCATATTTTATTTGTTTTTTTTATTATTTATGATATATTTATTAATATAATTTTTAATAATTATAAATATTTATTTATCATTATTTCTATTAATTTATTTATATTTATTTATATTATATTATTTATATATTATATATATATTTAATTTTATTATTTTATATTATTTATTTAATATTTGTTTGTATAATTGTTTAATATTTATATATATATATATAAATTATATTTATTTATTTATTTTTTTTGATTTTATTTATTATATTATATTTATTAATTTATTCATATTTTTATTATTTATTATTTTTTTTATTTATATTATTGTTTTGGGTTTTTTTTTTTTTTTTTTTTTTTATTTTTTTTTATTTTTTTTTTTTTTTTTTTTTTTTTTTTTTTTTATTTTTTGTTTTTTTTTTTTTTTTTTTATTTTTTTTTTTTTTTTTTTTTTTTTTTTTTTTTTTTTTTTTTTTTTTGGGGTTTTTTTTTTTTTGTTTTTTTTTTTTTTTTTTTTTTTTTTTTTTTTTTTTTTTTTTTTTTTTTTTTTTTTGTTTTACATAATATTATATAATTTATTCTTTGATATCTTTGTTAGTATTATCTATTATTATACTAGATTTATTTATTTATCCTATTTTTCTTTCTGCATATATAAATAATTATCTTAATAGGGGTGTTAGGTGTGAGAGAATTGATAAATGAGTAATGAATCCTCGCGTTTGGGTTGTTTTTATGAGAATCAACTAGGAGAGAATTGATGAAATATTTGACGATATGATTTGGCCCATGTGGAATAAATGTGGATAATAGTCCAGTTGGGGTTAAGCTATTATATTGTGGTTGAGTGTGTTGGGAATCAACCCACTGGGATATCTATATAGTTTGTGAATTGTGTCCAGTCTACTGAATGTCTTAAGGAGCGGATTGTGAGTTTGTCAGTAGGCGAGAAGAAAGGTACCTAATAGTAATGAATGACTGGTTTTTGTGTGAAGGTGGGCTACTGTGTTGTGGTCCCGTCACCTTGGGTCAAGTATGAATCCTACTTGAAGATATCATTGTGAGGGCCGTCGCGGTGTCTCGTGAAGGCTCTAGGCGCTTGATTTTTCTGTACTGTGATGATTTTTCTATCTAAATAGGTTAAAGGTGGCGGTAAGATTGGCTTTCTTTTTGGCTTGGCGTCATATTCTTCTACTTACTTTTCTGTTTCCGTGCGCATTAATCACCTTTGGCAGAGAAGGTGTGTATATATGAGATGATTATAATAAATTATATATATATATACTATTATATATATTATATTTTATTATTATATATTGATATATATTTATTATTATATTAGTTATTATTTATTTTATTATATATAATATTCTATATTTTATTATATTATATATATCTTATGGGTATATTCACATAAATGTTGAATCAGTCTTAACTATGTCATAATAAAAAAGTGATTAAAGAAATGGAAATTTAAAACCATCTAGTGAAGCAAAGAAAGTTTTGGAAATTAGATAAATGGTAGTGTGTTCCTGACTATTACTCAGTGGGAAGCAAGCAATATTGATAACAATATATCATATGATATGCTATATATTTATTATATTAATATTTATATATTCTATATATACATATTATCTCCAACTTACTCTATTCTCTCTTCCCTTAATATATATTATTATATTATATTTATATTATTTACTAATTATATATATATTTATTTATTTAATATATATATTACTATATTTATAATTTTATATTATAATATCACATATATATTTATATATACTTAATATTATTATTATATATATATATATTATTTATGTTTATTTTTTTTTATATATTATTTATATATATATAATTATATCTTATATTTTTATATTACTATTAATTCACTAATTTATATCTACATTTATATATATATATATATAATTTATTATAATTCTTATATATCTTATTTTATATTATAATATATATATATTATATTTTTATAATAGTATATATATATATAATATATATATTATTATATACGTGTATATAATTATTATATATTTATTATTATATTATTATTATTTTATGTTATATATATCTATACTATAATTATATATCATATATTATTTGAGCTTATACTATATATATTATATATTATTATATTATTATTATTATTATTATATTATTTTATATATTTATCTATATTTTATATGTATTATTTTACCTCCTTTCTTTTGTTCAGCATTTGCAGGCTTAGAAGGATCCCCTATTATGCCATCGCTCTAATTCTCGCTCACAAAGAAGTCATCATTTGAGAATAAGGTACTTAGACTTGTCAATATCAATATTGGTAGCCTTTTCCTCAGTTTCACGATACCCGTTACTTTTAGTGTTCGTACTCCCTTTTAAGCTGTTCCATCCAAGTTACAAGATACGCTGTTTCACTTTGACAATGTGTTGATGTCTTCTATATCCATTCACATTTAATTGACTGAAAATCACTTAATTTGAGATGCTTTACTACCAGTAAAACACCACAGGTTTTGTTTATATATATATATTATATTCTTCTATTTATTATACTTATTATTTAATTAATATAATTATTATTTGTATATTATATATTTATTATTTATTTATATTTTATATATATTATAGTATTTATATTAATAATATGAATATTCTATATCGTATTCGTCTATACAGTTTGGTTATATGATTAATATGTCATCTTTCTAGTTCTTAGTTTTTATGTCTGGTTTGTGTTTTAGTAGCATGTTATGAGAATCCCCCCATATTACCCAGTTATTAGTTAGTTTTAAATGCTATAAACTATCTAACATAAACATAGCTTTCGGCCTCTTGTTTTCGTCGGAGGCCTCTCTTTCGGGTTAGTAATAAGTACTGCGTATGTGTTCTTTTTTCTTCTTCTTATCTTGTATGTGCTAATGTGGTGATTGGTTTTTATATAGTTCTATTGAAGATGACATTTTCATTTTGTTATCTTGTAGGCTAATCAATTTTGTAGTCTCTTCAGAGCCCAAATTATAGTTTGGAATGTTATGTATGGAAAGAGGTTCTCTGATATTTTTTCTTTTTTTATATTCGTTTGATATAATTTTTATAATGCTTACTGTTGTTAAGTATATTTATTGAAAGAATTTCGTTTGGTCGGTGTCGTTGTGAGAGATGAATTTTGATTTCTAGTTTGTAGGTAGTTTTTGTGTTGGTATAATTCTTCTATAGTAGTCTGTTTGGTTTCTTCTATATTATTATTTCGCTTGCATTGGTGTGCATTTGGAATTTATTTTTGTGTGATGACAAGTGGGTTAATGCTGAGGCTTGGTGGGTGTTTGATACTTTTTTTTTTAAAATGTATATATATTGGCAGTATATGGCTATATGACGGTATAATTATTTTTTAATATATTGTTTTTGATATGTTTATAATTGAGGGTATTGAGTAAATTTGTTGGTGTCTGCATTTGTTCTTTGATATTAGTGGAGTAAATATTTTGCTCTCTTTGCTTTTTTTAAAATGCTTTAATGATTATGTTGTTGGGGTATTAAATTTTTATGTGTTTTTTAGGAAGTTAAGTTTTTTGTTTTATGTGGCTGGGAGAGCAGATTCTAAGTGCGCGGAGGTATAGTCAGGAAAGGGTGGCAAGTTTTGTGTTTGCTGTGTGAAGAGAACCAATGTGTATAGTTAGGATTGGATGTGGGTTTTCTGTATACAGTATATTGAGAATGCTTTGGTTTGGTGTGGTCCCTATAATTTAATTGTTTTAAGAAGGGTAATGAGGTGTGCAATTAAGGTTGGGGTGTCAATGTTTTAATGTATATTTTGTGCTTGAAAATAAATTTATTTATAATTGGTTAAAATTGGTAACGGTCTGAAATATAAGTTTTGGCTAACTATAAACTCAATCTACTCGTACGCTAGCCCATGTTAACCTCTTTGAGGTCAGTGTGATGGGCATTTTATATCATATATTTTTGTGGGTATTCTATGTAGTTCTCATGTATATTGCTGGTCCTCATTAGAAGACAGTGGGTGATTCCATTTCTCTCAGCCCTTGCTTTGTTTTAGAAAGTGATTTATGTTGAAAACCGTTTGTGTTCTACATAGGGTTAGCAGTATGAGTTTTGTTTGAGGATGGGGAAGGTGTACTGCAAACTGATGTTGTTTTCATGTATATATTTGGTTAATAGATTGAGTGCTTGTTTAACAGGAACGGATGTAAAGAGGGAAGTAACGTCATAACTTGCGAATTTATGTGTTTTTGTGTTGAGGAAGGTAGCTTTATGTAAGAAATCTTCGGTGTTTTTTTTTAAGTGTGACTTTGATGTTTTACCTAGTAATGGTTTTAGCTGAAGTGGGAGCCATTGTGCGAGCTTGTAAGTGTGGGAATTGGTGTTTGCAATGATGGGACGGAGTGGGGTGTTTGGTTTGTGAATTTTTGGTACTCCGTAGAACTGAGGGATTTGTGTCATGTAGGCGCAGTTTCTTATTATTGTAGAGTATATACGTGAGATAATTAAAAGATAATAAACATTGTTATAAAATATTTACTGTACTATCCTTAAGTGTTACAATCTAAAAAAATATAAATTGTTTAATTAAAAAAAAAATAATAATAAGGAAACGTTGCAAACAATAATATTTACCTTTATCACTAATATGTGTTTATTGACTGTATTCTGAATTTAAGGGCCCTGTGGAATTTCTCCGGGAAGGATGAGGACTTCTCATTTTGCAGATATAGATATATTACTTCGATACCTCATACTTATAAACACTTCACAAATATTAAAATATATGGTAGAAAAACTAACCATAACTCTGCCAATCAAGATCTCATTTTAAAAAGTTCTAAAACCCCCCAGAGAGCGCAACATAAACCCTTACACCTTGCATCTACACATTTCTCCCATGCACACAATGCAACGATAAATATATTAGAGAAACAACAAACTAGCTTTTGATAGAAAATATCAACACAAACTACTTCACTTACAAACTCAGACAATCAAAATTCAGTTTCTCACAACAACACCACAATCGAAATATTATCATATAAACCCTATAACATATGCATTATAAAATATATATAATTTAGGCATTTTAAGAAATAACTAACATAAGTTTTGTTTTCATAACATCAATTCCTCAAACTATATATAATTTGGGCTCTGGTATGATATACAAAATTGATAGCCTATCAAAATAACATAAGAAAAAGTTTCATCCTTCTCTTATAGATCCTGTTGGATTCAGCCATATTCCCGACATTAGCACACATATAGGATGGTGTGAATTAAAGGTAAAAAACATCAAACGCAACACTCTGAAAGTGTAGGCCCTGCGTAAACAGACATAGTCTAACTTTTGTAGCCTAATTTTAAATATGTTATATTGTTTTATATATATCATCCTATATCATTTAATGTGCCTATTATTATTATATATACTCTCATAAATATATACTCGTCTATAAGGTCTACACATGAGAAGACTAAATATATTCAAATTAAATATTTTTTATATTAACATGTGTGAGACACTTTGAATTTATGCTTATATAATATATTTATTTATTTATATTTTTAACCCTTTCATACCGTATAGGTTCTACAATACTATATACGCTATATATAAATTATTATTATTAAGATAATAAATATTATATTATATCATATTACGACTTTTTATTATTCAATTATATATATATATATTAACAATAAATTAATATTTCCTAATATCATATACATAAAGAGGTATTACACTAGATAGCTCGTGAAGTAGTAAGTGAGTAGAATCATTTAAAGGGAGAGAGCTGTTCGCGAGAGAGTGAAGTAGTGAAACAGGTATCCTGTTATTCTAGTTATTGGTACCTAATCAAATACTATTAGATACAACTAATAACTTTATTCTAACCCGTCGTTAAACCACCACACCGGAGGGAGGATCAAGTCCTATCATACTTCAATTACTAACTAAAAGCTACAAAACCTATAATAATTATTTAACTATGTAAACTACTAAGTTATATTTACTTTTCCTCTGGATCTTATTTTTATACAGCCACAAATAAATAATAAACATTAAACATTAATATATATAGGAGATATATAATATACTCTTTATATATAATATATATATATATTATAATATATTATATATTTACTTTAATTATTAATAAAATATATATATATATATATTATCATATATATACTTATAGTATAAAAATACAACTCTCCCCAATGGAAGGTCATCGGATGTCTATGGGGGATAACGACACTCTGTTCACCAAATCGGGACCATAAGCGTAGAAAGTCTTGGGTCTACACGCGGCCTACGCGACAAAAATACCCTCGTGCTTGGCTGGGTGGGCTTGTCGCGGATACCAGGAACTTTATTCCAATATTACAGGCAAGATCATCGCTACCCCGCAATTATAACATCACTTATGGTAAACGTTGAGTTGGGACACGCGACAGCTAGAGTTAATAGAGAACGGCTCAAACTTCTCTCTAGCTCAACCAGTTTCGAACCCTCGGCCAACTCGCTTGCTAAGGGCAGTGCTGAGTATTATATATATTATATATTATATCACATTATATTATATTATATTGTGATAATTAACTTGCAGTAGTAATTTATCTCACATCCTTGCAAACATTCTTGGTATTTCCTTTTTTTTATAATGTTCTATTTCATAAATAAAATTAAATAATAATACATATAATGATTATCATAATATATATAATACTAATTATAACTACTAAATATATTTATATATATATAGTAACTATATATTCCCTATATATATGATACCTTTATAACTACATACATAATTATATTAATATGTACTATAATTTAGATAATATAAATAAGATAAAATAATGTCCACAAAAGTAAAATTAAAAAAAAAGATTTTTGGTAATAATTAAACAATTCAAATTAATTATTTCTGACTAAAATCTAAATGTTAAATTCGTACTGATAATTTTTGTGATATAGGTAATAAGGTACAAAATTTTAGGTAGGATTATCCCCATCATGATGCTCTTCCTTCTTCACTTTCCCTAATTTCTTTTACTTGTACAATTTCAAACAATATATATATTACAAAGCTATTTTGTATTATTTATTAGATTTATTAAAAAATTGAGTTTCATTTTTTTAAAACTTCAAATTTTATTCTCATAATCAAAATTTTTACTGAGTGGTTCTTTGAATTTTTAAACACTTCTTAAACAGCAGAATAGTCTGTTTATCCTCTGATCAACAGGACAAATAATATTTTATAATTCTTTGCGACTTTTAGATCCGCACACTATATTTCACTACACTACCACACATTGCAGTTGCTTAACACACATCAACAAACATACTACACACAATTTTATAATCTCTTTCTAAAAACACAATAACACAACATCAACCAAACACAACACACACACACACACATATATATATATCGAATTATATTTATTTACTTAATATTGCTAGAACATAATGATAAAACCATTAATTAGTTTCTGGTTTATATATATATATATAATATATATTTTTTTTTAACAATAATATATTATTATTATGTATGAAAAATATAAACATTTATAATATAATCTCATATAAAATAATAATGAAATACAATCTATAATACAAATAATTTTTTTTTTATAATTTACAAATAATACCAATAAATTATTTAAAGCTATTATTGTACTCATATGCTATATTAATATATATAATATTATATATTATATCATATCATTTACAAGTACACACATATTTACGTTATTATTATATTATTCACTCTATATATATATATATCAGTCGTTTATTAGGCTATATATATATATATATATATATATATATATATATACTATATATATATTAAATTGAGAGTCCAGATAAAAAGGAAATCTGAGATCTATTTAAGTTCATAAAAATAGATTAATTCTTATCTATATTATAATATATACTAATAGTTATATATAAGACTAATACTATATATATATATATATATAATCTAAATATGTTACTATATGTGATATTTATAAATAATTATTATATTCATAATTATAATTTATGTTTAATAATAGTCATAAATATATTTATATAATTAAGTATAGCTAATACCGTATGTTTAAATTTATATATATTAAATATAGTAATCAGGGAGATCAGAATATAGGAGTTAGATTAATAAAATAATATATATATTAAAATTTAATAATCATAATAAGATATATCATATAATTATTAATAATAAATAAATATAATTATAAGAAATTTATAAATAACGTCTACTATATATATATATATCATATATATACTATATTATATATATTAAGAAATTTATAATATTGATCCTATATACTAGCACATATCATATATATCTATATAATCTTCTACTATCAATCTTTCCGAAAACTAACCATTTGGTGTCTATTTCAGTACTAATTATGTAGTAGATGCACATCATGATATATTAGTGCTGCTCTCTATACTCTCACAGTGTGTGAGAAAATTAGTGTGTGAAAGAGTCATGCACGGTCTAGATTTATAATGTCAATATAGTAAAGTGAGAGACATGGCCGAAGTATTATATGAATAACATATATTATGTTATATATTATAAATTATAACTTCTATCTGTGAAAAATAACAGTTAAAAAAATGGTCAGTAAATAATTCTTCAGTACCAGGTTCTACCAATACGTTTCTAGCTAGAGGGCCTCAGTGACTCCTCGATAAGGTCCTTCACTCTAAGTCACAAGGGCCAAACTACAACTAGCTCTCTATCATTACCCTACCAAAGTTTGAATTCGAAGCCACAAGTGCGATATGAAAAGAGAAATATAGTGCGACTAGTTTGTTTTGTGACTGTAGTTTCTTATAGTGAAAATGTAGTTGTTCTTTATTTAGAGTGAGTGTTTAATTTAATTAAAAGTGTATCTAAGATAAAACCAATGCATTCTAAGGATGTGCCACTTTGAGAGAGGATTGGTCGCCCTCGAGGGCAGGGTTTGGAGACTCCTGCTTTAGACACGTTTAATAAATAAATAATTCAATTAAATAAATATATCTGGTTATTAATATTTATATTTATGTTATTTTAATTTTAAACGAATTAGTAAAGCAATGATGAATCCATGACATGATCCATCTCTTAATATACCTATAGGGAAAAATATTGAGCAAACTTTATTAATTTTAGAGACAACATATGTAATTTTTCCACTTCACATCTCCATTAAACTCTTCACAAATTGTATCTAAATTTTCACGCTGTAATAAAAAGGCGAAAATATTTTCACTCCTACTTGTAAAAATCATTTCGAAAATTTAATAAGCTAATTTGCCTAAAGTACAAAAACCAGTATCAATTTGCATTTGCCCAACTATGGTGGGTTTCCTGTAGACCTTAGGTCTTTCTACACCAGAAGTGACCATGAACTGTCAGATAGTATGCACAATATCTGTTTTGCACATAATAATAAAAACTGGAATTAAAATATTTAGTTCTATGGAATATAACTATTATGAATTACCTCCTTTTTCTGTGGATATTTTTATTGGGTCACTGATGTACTCTTCATTGTCAATAACAGATGCCACCCAAACACTGAAAAACTTATCAGAAATTAGCCCGTCTATATTGTGGTTGTTTGATCTATGGCTTACGAGGACACTTTCCTTGTCTTGTGAATCCGTTTGTTGCCAGAAGACCTTAAAACCATCAAAATTTGCAGGGCAAGAAGCGCAACTCCAGTACACTTGCAGTGAGCACTGTGTGGTAGTTATGGCAGTGATTGTAGGATGATCAAAATCTATTTTATTACAATATATATATATAATATATATATATATATATATATATATATAACTATAATAGTATAATAATATATATAATATATATAATATATACTAATAATATTATATAATGATATCACAATATTATTACTACTGATCTATTGTATCTAATTAACGCGATTATGTACTGCTTTAATCAATACACTACACACATATATAAATATTATATAAACATATATTATAAATTAGTATATATATTATTATAATACATATACAATCTGATATAGTGTATAATAATATATAACTTATATATATATCACTACTGTATATATATAACATATTACATAATCACATTCATATATATATATATATATAAGCAATACTTATATATATATATATAAATAATACCTATATCTATATATAATATATATGCTCAAGTATACATAATTCTACTATATAATACGCTCATACCTAAACTATAATATATATTTATTATTATATATCATCTTACCACCTCCTTTATCCCGATTGTGGGGTGAGCAGGTGCGTCACATAAGGAAACAGAAGAAAACAGTAGCAAGAACAAATGAACACATAGTCGAAAAGATAGAGATGCCGCATGAGTGTAACACGCTCCTTTGTACCCTTCTAAAATGAGAACTCCGTCGGTGCAGTCAGAAAATCCACCAGCTATTTTTTAACTATAACTGCCTCACTCCTCTATTAAATATTAAACCAATACGCTTTCATCCATTATTCTTAACAATAAACTGTGATGTATGGAACGGTTTTGATTCACTCATTCAGAATATTCCATGTAACTTATGAACCTCTTGCAACTGCAATTTATATGGAAATTCTGTGATTCGCCTTGTTTGCATAACTTCTATCAGAAAACCTCAATACATTTTACTCTTCAGTCCTCATTTTCTCAATCAATTTTGGTTTTCAATTTTTAATTTGATCCACACATTCTCTACCACTTCTAAACTGTCAACTTTCGACGATACTATTTCGGCAAAACACTCACATGCAACATAAAATATCCATCGTTCACCTTACAACACTTGTAAATGACTAAATTACACTAATAATTTTCTCAGTTCTCACACATCTCCTACTCTCTCATCCTTATATATAGCGGTACTCATATCACTTAAGCTCTCTCTCCACACTCGAGGAACTATAAACTGCTATTAGTTGCACAATCACCACATCACCTCCGTTGTTCGATCTTTAAAAACTCACAAGTATTCCACTTTTTTGCCAACATTTACCATTCCTCAAACTTTCTCAATTCTGACCTATCTGTCCCTCCTACTTACTAATTACCTACATCCCAAATACCTATTCCTTCTTGCCACTCATCCAAACCCCACACATTCACAAGTCAACCTAACTTTATTACTGTCCAATGTTACCCAATCTTCGAACGCTTCTCACCATCACATCTCCTCACAGGTAAATAATTCAATACCTTTTCTTTTTTTATATACTAGTCCTTCATTTATAAATCAGATTCTGAAATGTATAACTCATTCTATAACATTATCTCCGATTTCCTTTGTGGTCATTCTATTCCCCTTTTAATAACCTCATCATTACTCCTACGTATGCCTTTTTTAAGTCTTTCGCCCCTCTTTATTCACCGTACTAACTCAATATAATTTCTTTTTGGGTACTTCAAACATTGGCTTGACTTAAAGTTCAAGTCACGCTTTCTTCTTTACTATCCCATACACGCGTCACTATGCATCTACTTTTGCTTCTATATACATTATTTTCAAATACACATACCCGAGTGCTCCACAGTTAACATTCTTGACTTCTACTTAGTACATCCTACTTTCTTCTTACACTGCTAACAAACACTTCCTTTTATTTTTCCGAGTCTTACATAAAACAACATAAATGCTCACGATAATCATCCCCCTAACTCCCCTCATTCGATTAACTATTCCAGAATACTTAGCATCTTCTTTACCCTGAATACAAAAACCAAGCCTCGTCGGACTGTCGTAATTATTTTCATGCCAGCAGCTCTAATTATACTTAATAATACCTGTTGTTTGAAGATAGATGTTTCATTTACACAACATACCATTACATTTGGTCACCCAATATTATATAACCCCTCATATTCAGTATACCATTATATATACTATTAATGGTAAATCATTCACTTTCCACTCAATTACTAATATAATCGATAACTATAAACTATAATATATACTTAAATATACTTAAATACTTTTATACTAGAGTACAATTATAAAATATTATAATATATATAATATATATATTACTATATATATATCACCATTTATCATATATATTATATATAATTTTTATTATTAACTATCATTATATATATTATATATATATATTATATATATTATATGATTATAAGTACTATATATATATATATTAAATTAATAATATTAATTATATAAAATTAACTTAATAATTTTTTTTTTATTAAAAAATATATATATATTAATAATATATCACTCTGCTTACCTTTAACTGAGCATGTGAAAACGGAAAAATGGTGATTGCAAGAATATATACTATATATATCTCTACTATACAATAATATCGGTAATAGAACTTATATCACTACTACTATATATTATATATATTATATTAATTAATATCATAATAATATAATAATATATATATATTATATATACTATATTATATAAATATACTATTCTACCATCTCCCAGCTCACTGGGTTTCGCACACTCTCTGTCAGTTGGATCCACGCACTATCTTCTTCTGGCCCGAAATCTGATCCTCGAGAAACTCTGGAGAAACACTTTCTCACGAGCATTACGGGTTTCTCGAATGCTGAGTCCTTGAGTATCATACTACACACACACACGGTCACCTGAATACGGACAACCATGTTCTCTGTTCGCCATCTAGTGGAGGATAAGAAGTTGTCCTTTTAACGAGGCTCCGCAGAGGAGAGATATATGATGTTGGCTTATCTAAGGCGCATAAAGATCTTCGATTGACGAGGACACACAAGAAGAGCAAGAAAAATAAAGGGCCAGGTTGCTAGCCCTGTGCCTATATATAATATATATAATATACTTATATATTATATTACTTATTATTATATATATATATAATATAAATACATCATATATATATATATCCATATATATATAATATATATATAGATATATATAACTATATATGATATATAAAATATATCACTATAATATATACTTTATTATATATATATATTATATATATCTTATTATATATCATATATCTATATATTATATTACATATATCAGATATATTCTAGCGCTATACAATCACATATCTTTACCTTGTAGCCACCCTCTCACCTTCGTATGAGAAGCGGGCGATCTCAAGGAATTGTGACACCATAGCTGTTTGGGCCCACATATCCGTCAGAGCAGTTGTACTCAAAAGTGCACGTCCTGCATTCCGTTTAAGTTCCAAAAACAAGTTTAGCAAAAAGGTGTTCTTGTGTCGTACAATTTTCCTTCGAAACGCACATCTATAGGCAAATCCCCTGGTTATATTTCTGTAAGGGATAAAGATGTGCGTGAGCGAAGACGGAGAAAGCGTCACTTCTGAGTTTGACGGTCTAGAGAACAACTCTGTGTGGGAGATTTTGGGATGGACGTGCTCGCAAGTAATGGTGCTATTTGGACATTCCGAGATGTTGTTTGTGTTAATTTGAGTGTGAATTGGGTGTTTGACAATGATTCGTGCTGGGGGTAGCGTGGTGTAGCGTGTTGTAAATATGTTAAAATAGTAACATGGCTGGTGTTATTTTTTATTCTTGTGCCGGGGGCATCTGCAATGCTTGGTGGAGGGGGTGGTATATTCCGATGTTTTGCTGTAATAAATTGATGACAGCTATCATGTCGAGATGGGCCTCTTTAAGAAGTATTTGATTGTTTTGTTTTCTGTTTCGTGAGTGAATGGGATGGGAATAATGAAGACAACACCGGTTATTATTTATTATTAATTAATATTATTATTATTACTCTACTTAATTGAATTGTGATTTATTATTATTAATTATTATTTTCTTATTATT
>JABUQX010030760.1:50000-51799 GCA_015478945.1 Trachelipus rathkii
GTATATAATATATATATATATATATATATATTATAATGATTATATATATATACTACTATAAATATATATATATATATATAATATATAACTATATATTATATATATATATATATATAAACTATATATATTATTAGTAATATATATATATATATATATTTATATATATTATATAATATATATATATATATATATCATAATATATATATATATATATACTATATACTATATATATATATATAATATATATATATATATATATATATATATATATAATATATGTTATATATATATATATAGTTATATATATATATCTATATATATACTTATATAATATATAATATAAGATATTATATATATATATATATACTATACTTATATATATATATATATTATGATATAATATATATATAAATATATAGTATATATATATATATATATATATATATATATATATATATATATATATATTATATATATATATATATTATATATATATACTATAATTTACAAATGAGTTTATTTCAAATAACATTCTTTTAAAATATGATATATCAGTGGCGGCTCGTGGTCAAAATTCTTGAGTAGGCAAATCAAAATATATATATATTATATTATATCATATAATATATATATAGTATATATATATAAATACTATATATATATATATATATTAATATATAATATATATATATAATGATATATATATATATATATATATATATATTATAACTATATATAGTATAATATATATATATATATATATTATATATTATATATATATATATTATATATATATATATATAATTACTCACATTTCATTTATAAAGAAGATCAATTTTTCTTTCTTTTCTTGCAGCAAATATCTGTATTATTTTTTCATGAAAATATTATTATATATATATATTATATATATAATATATATATATATATAATATATATAATTATATAACTATATATATATATACATATTATATATATATATATATAATAGCGACAATGTAAGAGAATGAATAGATTCATATACGAATCATCATTCGCTGTATTGCACATTTTCTAACATTTGAATTTCAATAGGCTTACATTTTTTTTTTTTTGAGTAATTTTTTAATGAAACTAAATCGAATACGATTCCAATATCCCCGTATTTACAAAACTAACAGCCAATTTTATTAAAACACACAAAATTCAGTAATAAAAATAATATGAAAAGCGTATTATTATCAAATAGAACTCCACACACAATCTTTATTATTAATAACTTGAAAATATAGCAACTGATCTGAGGCAGAGGCAACCTATATCGTAGCCGAGAATGACTCAAACGCGTTTTCAACGACTCTCACGTTGAGTCAATAATTATAGTAAAATGGCATTATGATGAAAATAAGTCGTATAAAGAGATAATCAAGCTTCGCATTTAAAATAATTATAATTAGTTAATTATGATAATTTATGTGATTAATAATATTATTATTATTTCTTGCCAATGCAATTTAAATGGGGATTATTTAAAAAAAAATTACTGATACTGACTCGTCAGGCACATCCAAAAGTTGCCTAGCTTTAGAGAATAAGGAACTATTTTTTTTGACTCCGAGAATTACCACCGATCGCTACTATTAAAAAGGAATCGAGTAGAAAATTGATGCCGGCATCTTAAAGTTAGACTTCGAAACGAAATCTTTATACTATATATATATATATATATATATATATATAATATATTATATAATATATTACATATATATATATATATATATATATTATTACTATACTATATAATATATTATCTCTCTCTG
>JABUQX010030761.1:10000-17500 GCA_015478945.1 Trachelipus rathkii
CACACACACACACACACACACACACACACACACACACACACACACACACACACACACACACACACACACACACACACACACACACACACACACACACACACACACACACACACACACACACACACACACACACACACACACACACACACACACACACACACACACACACACACACACACACACACACACACACACACACACACACACACACACACACACACACACACACACACACACACACACACACACACACACACACACACACACACACACACACACACACACACACACACACACACACACACACACACACACACACACACACACACACACACACACACACACACACACACACACACACACACACACACACACACACACACACACACACACACACACACACACACACACACACCTATACACACACACACACACACACACACACACACACACACTTTGGCAAAAAACACACACACACACACACACACACACACACACACACACACACACACACACACACACACACACACACACACACATACGCACACACACGAACACACACACACACACACACACACACACACACACACACACACACACACACACACACACACACACACACACACACACACACACACACACACACACACACACACACACACACACACACACACACACACACACACACACACACACACACACACACACACACACACACACACACACACACACACACACACACACACACACACACACACACACACACACACACACACACACACACACACACACACACACACACACACACACACACACACACACACACACACACACACACACACACACACACACACACACACACACACACACACACACACACACACACACACACACACACACACACACACACACACACACACACACACACACACACACACACACACACACACACACACACACACACACACACACAACATTACGCAATAGTAACACCTGAAATATTTTTAGGCTTCCGCCCCCTTTCAGAAAATTTCAACTCGAAACATGAAAATGATTTTATCTGTAACCATTTACATAAAGTGACGCAATACTTATTATATTTATTAAACAAACTGGTAGGTTTGGCAACAGTGCATCATACAGATGTGAGTTGGCAACACTGTATAGATTTGGGCAGCTGAGTTATATATAAAGCGGCGAGAGCTACTCGTTAGGGCATTCTTAATCAAGAGCTCTTACGATCAACACACTTTAAGGCACATTTAGTCAGATCCTGTTGTATCATCATCCAAGTTTTATATCTACACATGAGGATTTTTCAAATCAATACTTATTCAGATAGGTAAGATTTTTTTCTTTAATATATATATTTTCTCATTTAAAAATAACATTGTAATACATCTGATCAATAATTAATGACACGTAAAGTAATTAAAAACATCATTAATTAAAGAATAAAGGGAAAATGATATTTGCACATGTCTAAAAAAATTATTCTTTTCCAGAAACGTGTTGAATATACAACCATCCATTTGAGTAAAAAGCGTTCATCCTGTCGTTATCATCGCACCCTTTAAAATGGTATGTTGTTGTTGTTGTTGTGTGGTTAAATATATTTAATATATGGAATGAGAAATACTATGTTAAACTAATATATTATTGGTATAATGACCTAATTTGTTTGAAAACTTGATTTTAATTGCCTAATGTATCATAAATAATAATAATGACTATTTATTCCAGGCTAGCCCTTCGATGATGAATGCTGGTAATAAGAAGAGAAAGACCAATATAACAGACATAACGCACATCTCTGTAGAGAAACTTAAAAAATCAATGGAACGTCACACATATGAAGTTAAGGTTATTGACGAAAATTTTTTCCATGGACCAAGAGATCTTGAAGCCTCGTTTGAAATGGTTGTAAGTGAAGTCATTAATATTATATTACAAGACTTGGACTACGATGGGGCACGCATGAGGGTTGGAATTAACTTCACTTTTGGCGATGATCAGTCACCTGACCGGAAATATTATGTAAATATCAGTTACCGGGATATACTGGACAATATTGGGGTGAAAGAGATGATGAGACGTTTGGAAGGATCATTCCAGTCCGGTGATAAGGCATCTTTTACCAAATTCAAAGTAGTAGCTACTGTGTTCATGATAGCTAAAGGCAAAGGCGATGACTGTAAAACCGATGCATTCGAGCCACAAAATCTTAGTTTCAAACATCGTTACATTAGTAAAGTTCACCTAGAGAAAGGCGATGTAGGTTGTGCCTTTAAAGCCGTCGTTTTGTTTAGGAAAATAGCGAGAGAATGTGTAAAGGTCAAAGATATTCATTCATATACAATTGAGAATGAGGCAGAAGCATTAGCTAAAAAATGTGGTATGGAATATACAGATTCTTTCATAGTAACTGATTTTGAAAAAATCGAGAATATCGAAAAATGCCGTATAGTCGTATTCGGTCCTGAAGGTAATGGAGTAAAAATACTTTATAATCCATCTAACGAGAACAGAAATGACCCTTTATACATTATAGGCCATGATGGAGTAAATCATTACTATGCTATAAAAGAAGATAAGCTAAAGTTATGTTTTGAGAATACCAAGAAAAAGAATGCATATATGAACGGTATCTTTTGCACTTATTGTTACACTTTCAACAGTAATAATATTGTACATAAATTAGACTGTGAACATTATGGATGTAGACAGTGTCTATACGATAAGTGTCAAGGCTCATTTGATCACGATGGTATATTCCATGAATGTCGTGAATGTAATCGTGAATTTTATAATGCATTCTGTTTTAAAAAACATCTGGATAATAATACGTGCAAGAAAATTAAGATTTGCAAACTCTGCCTTGTGCAAATAAATGCTGATCGTTACGGTATTTTCCAACACGATTGCACAAAGGCTTATTGCAAAGCATGTAGTACATTATATGAGCCTAAAGAAGACGAATATCATGTATGCTACATGAAAAAGAAAATTAAAAAGAAGAAAGATACTGATCCGGTGGTTTATACATGTTACTATGATATCGAGACATACCAGGAAGATAAAGGCTATGATGATAAAGGAAGAAGAATAATAGAATTGCGTCCTTATTTACTGGTAAGCCAGATGATATGCGAAATGTGTACAGATAAGGAAGGTGAGCAGGTATGCTCACATTGTGGTCCAAGAACAAGAACATTTAAATTAGAGACCGAAAAAACGCCTGTAAATCAATTTATAGACTTCCTGATGGAGTTTTCAGAGGAAAATCCTAAGTCAAAAGTACTTGTTGCTGCACATAATGGTGGAAAATTTGATCATCAGTTCGTATATGCATCATTACTGACCCACCCAAGTTCAGATTCTATCAGCAGAAACCCTTTAAAAAGAGGTAATAAAATAATTTCAATGGGATCGAATGGAAATATACACTTCAGGGATACGTTGCTTTTCACACCATGTGCATTGAAAAGCTTACCTAAATGCATGGGTGTTAGTGAAAAAGACAATTCCAAGGGTTTCTTTCCCTATACATTTTTAAATGAAGATACATTGAATTATAAAGGACCTATTCCTGATAAGAAAATGTCTTCGAAATAGATAAATGTCAACAAGATGAAAAGCTAGAATTTGAAGAGTACTATAATAAGTTTATAGGCAAAGAATACAATATTTTTGAAGAATGTGAAAAGTACTGTGTACAAGATGTTAATATACTAAGAAAATGTTTTGAGAAGTTTAGGGTAGCTTCATTAAAGAATTTGATATAGATTGTCTAGATAACAACACAACAATTGCATCTTTATGCTTTACACTTTATAAAAATGTGTTTATGCCTGAGGAAAAAATTACTATTCTAGGTCGAGAGAACCCTAAACCTTTCACCTACGAAGCAATTCGCTGGCTCTTGTATCAAGAAAAATTGAACAATATAGACATAAGGCATGCTCGTAACGGTGGAGAGAAAGGGTTTAAAATTAAGAACAAGTGGCTTTACCCTGATGGGTTTGGTTATGTAAAAGGAGTGAAAACTGCTTTCCTATACCATGGTTGTGCATGGCATGGACATAAAGACTGTAATAAAGGAAAAGGTATGCTGCATAGCGTATCGGCTGTTGACCGCTACAATCTCACCATGAAACAAGAAGATAGGTATAAAGAAGCCGGGTTTAATGTAGTACGTGTGTGGGAATGTGAATGGAAGGTACAAAAGACCCAATTCATTCAAGATCCTGATCATTCAGATGAAAACATAAGCATTAACGACTATATTCAACGTCTTAGCAATGATGTTGTTAACAACAGACTCATAATAGACAATTCATTGTTTGGAGGCCGCACTGAACCATTCGTACATTACTACCCTCCAACTAAAGGACAGAAGATCATGTATTTAGACTATACATCGCTTTATCCTTATGTTCAGAAACGAATGAAATACCCTTGTGGTCCCCCTGAAAAACTAATAGGTGATAAAGTACCTGACATTGAATCATTTAAGAACGGTATCAATGAAATGATAAATATTTCGGTACAGCTTACATTAAGATTCTTCCCCCTCAAGACTTATACATCCCCGTCCTCGCTAAACGAACCAAAAATAAATTAATATTCCCACTCTGTGCAAAATGTGTTGAAGAAAATTGTGCGAAATGCAATCATGATAAGAATGAACGTGCTATTGAAGGTGTATACACAACACCTGAAATTCAGTTAGCATTAGAGATGGGATACGAAATAATTAAAATATTTGAAGTTTGGTCGTTTAAAGAGAAGGAGTTTTTATTTGAAGGATATGTGAACCACTTCTTAAAAATAAAAACAGAGGCATCAGGACCACCAAATAATATTCACGAAGATGATCCTGATTTCGAGGAAAAACTTAAAGAGTTTGTTCGTCTTTTCAGAGAAAAGGAAGGTGTCGAACTTGATATTAACAATATCAAGAAAAACCCTGGGATGCGGTTCATTGCAAAATTATGTCTCAATTCTCTTTGGGGAAAATTTGCACAAAATACGCCTACAAGAGGAGATGTAGTATGCACTAGTGAGAAGTATGGGAACTAATCAATCAATGCGACAATGAAGTCACTAGCGTTATTCCAATAGGCTGTAAATATGTTGTAACAGTTGTCAAAAATGCACTAGCCGAACGCATGTCAACTGCTACAAATATTCCTATCGCATCGTTTACGACTGCATATGCACGTATAAAATTATACGAGCTCCTTAACAAAGTCAAACAAAGGGCATTGTACTGCGATACAGACTCTTGTATTTTTGTCGCTGGAGAAAACGATGAAGTTATTGAAACAGGAAACTTTTTAGGTGAACTAACAGATGAAATAGCAGAATACGGTTCTGAGGCATACGCCGATTCCTTTGTGTGTACTGGACCTAAGTCTTATGCTGTTAGAATAAGAACTGCAGATGGGAATATAAAATATATTGTAAAAGCTAAAGGTCTTACAATCAATAAAGATACAAAGGATACTATTAATTTTGAAAAATTGTTAAAGTTAACGTATGATCGTTGCTCTGAAAATAGTATAGGTCACGATGAGTCATTGTACAATGATATCAAAAACCATGATGTTACAGTGAAGGCAATGAATGAAATACAATCTGATAATGTTGATAAAGATGATGTACGAGACGATGATCTACCTCATAAAAAAGCTGCACGAATAGACGAGTCACAGAATCCTAATGCTAATTTACACGGAAGTAACAGAGGAGGGTTATGTTACAGTGTGTCTAATATAACTTTTCAGCCTGGGAAATATGGAGGTGTTAGTATTGTTGCTGGTACTAAAATGGTCCAACACACAACCGATAAGCGAATCTTTATTAAAAATTCATGTCGCACTGCATCATATGGTTATAAGGGCACATTAATTTCCATTTAATATATTATAAATATTTATCTATGTCTAATGTATAATGTTTAATGTTTTTTTCCATGTATAAATATTCTGAATAATAAAATGTAAATAATAAAGTTATTTTTATTAACCCTTGCATAAAATCATTTTCATGTTTCGCGTTGAAATTTTCTGAAAGGGGGGCGAAGCCTAAAAAGAGATAAGACTAAAAATATTTCGGGTTTTACTATTGCGTAATGTTGTGTGTGTGTGTATGTGTGTGTGTGTGTGTGTGTGTTGTGTGTGTGTGTGTTGTGTGTGTGTGTGTGTGTGTGTGTGTGTGGTGTGTGTGGTGTGTGTGTGTGTGTGTGTGTGTGTGTGTGTGTGTTCATTATCTAGTTTAATTACAATAGTATGGTCCGGATACGTTAATTCTTTGCTAATATACTGTGTTTAGTAAAATCAGCATTGATACGTTAGAGACAGTGGCTTGAAAAAGTGTGAATAGGTACGTTTTTGCATGTAATGCAGTTACTTACTGTTTGCCAAGTATGGAACTTGTTATGATAGCAGTTTTATTCGGGGCTTAATGTGTCAGGTTTTCGTTGTAACATTATTTTCCTTAGTTCATGTTAGCTTTATTGATGTGGAAACCTTATTTACGTTAGAGTATATTCATTGAAATCAGTGTGATAGTTTAACCTATGTTGTGGACAAATTTTAGTATAAATGTTAACTGTGTCCAGTGTACGATTTAACGTTTAATATGGTAGATGTATGCTTCAAAAAGTAAAAAATAAAATTAAAAAATAAAAATAAACACAAAGTATAAACGTTCTAATAAAACTTATATAAAAAATTAAAACACAAAGTATAAATGTAAAATAAATGTAAAATAAAGTTAGAAAATTAAAAAATTAAAAATTAAAAAGTTAAAATTAAAAAAAAAAAAAATAAATGCAAAATAAAAACTTAACTTAAATTTAAGCATAAAGTATAAAATCCTAAAAATAAAAACTTATAAACAAATAACAGGTTAGAAAAAATAAAATTAAAAAATAAAATTAATAAATTTTAAATGTAAACAATATATGTATGTTTCAACTTAGGAAAAATATATTA
Organism: Trachelipus rathkii; assembly: GCA_015478945.1. Taxonomy (NCBI): domain Eukaryota; kingdom Metazoa; phylum Arthropoda; class Malacostraca; order Isopoda; family Trachelipodidae; genus Trachelipus; species Trachelipus rathkii. The sequence continues at coordinate 17,002 of JABUQX010030761.1, forward strand.
GCTAACGTTTATAAAAAGAAAATGAGATTTGAAAATAGAAATGGTAGTCTTCAACATTTAGAAAATAAAGGTTATCTCTGCAAGATGCAATGCAATTGACGATATGTACATGTTAGAACAGATGCAGTTATGTAAACAGCAATGATCTTGTATTATTAAATGAATGTTTATTAACTAAACACCGCATCGGTTCCAGCTCCTGGTGCCACTATCAACTCTGATTCCTTCCTCCTTCCTCATTCTTCCTTCCTCATTCTTCTTTCTTCCTCCTTTCCTCCTCCTTCTTCCTTTCTTCTTCGACCTCTGTTTTGCATTCTGTGCATTTCTTCTTCTTTTTTTTCAGGAAGGGACCCACCTCCGATGGGGTCCCTGGACTAAGAAACCGAATCCGACTCCGACTCCGACTCCGAATCCGAATCCAACTCCGTCTCCAACTCCGACTCCAACTCCGACTCCGACTCCGCCTCCGACTCCGTCTCCTTCAACCTTTCTCCGAGTT
>JABUQX010030761.1:27500-31807 GCA_015478945.1 Trachelipus rathkii
AATAAAGATTCGCTTATCGGTTGTGTGTTGGACCATTTTAGTACCAGCAACAATACTAACACCTCCATATTTCCCAGGCTGAAAAGTTATATTAGACACACTGTAACATAACCCTCCTCTGTTACTTCCGTGTAAATTAGCATTAGGATTCTGTGACTCGTCTATTCGTGCAGCTTTTTTATGTGGTAGATCATCGTCTCGTACATCATCTTTATCAACATTATCAGATTGTATTTCATTCATTGCCTTCACTGTAACATCATGGTTTTTGATATCATTGTACAATGACTCATCATGACCTATACTATTTTCAGAGCAGCGATCATACGTTAACTTTAACAATTTTTCAAAATTAATAGTATCCTTTGTATCTTTATTGATTGTAAGACCTTTAGCTTTTACAATATATTTTATATTTCCATCTGCAGTTCTTATTCTAACAGCATAAGACTTAGGTCCAGTACACACAAAGGAATCGGCGTATGCCTCAGAACCGTATTCTGCTATTTCATCTGTTAGTTCACCTAAAAAGTTTCCTGTTTCAATAACTTCATCGTTTTCTCCAGCGACAAAAATACAAGAGTCTGTATCGCAGTACAATGCCCTTTGTTTGACTTTGTTAAGGAGCTCGTATAATTTTATACGTGCATATGCAGTCGTAAACGATGCGATAGGAATATTTGTAGCAGTTGACATGCGTTCGGCTAGTGCATTTTTGACAACTGTTACAACATATTTACAGCCTATTGGAATAACGCTAGTGACTTCATTGTCGCATTGATTGATTAGTTCCCATACTTGTTTATCACTAGTACATACTACATCTCCTCTTGTAGGCGTATTTTGTGCAAATTTTCCCCAAAGAGAATTGAGACATAATTTTGCAATGAACCGCATCCCAGGGTTTTTCTTGATATTGTTAATATCAAGTTCGACACCTTCCTTTTCTCTGAAAAGACGAACAAACTCTTTAAGTTTTTCCCCGTAATCAGGATCATCTTCGTGAATATTATTTGGTGGTCCTGATGCCTCTGTTTTTATTTTTAAGAAGTGGTTCACATATCCTTCAAATAAAAACTCCTTCTCTTTAAACGACCAAACTTCAAATATTTTAATTATTTCGTACCCCATCTCTAATGCTAACTGAATTTCAGGTGTTGTGTATACACCTTCAATAGCACGTTCATTCTTATCATGATTGCATTTCGCACAATTTTCTTCAACACATTTTGCACAGAGTGGGAATATTAATTTATTTTTGGTTCGTTTAGCGAGGACGGGGATGTATAAGTCTTGAGGGGGAAGAATCTTAATGTAAGCTGTACCGAAATATTTATCATTGATACCGCTCTTAAATGATTCAATGTCAGGTACTTTATCACCTATTAGTTTTTCAGGGGGACACAAGGGTATTTCATTCGTTTCTGAACATAAGGATAAAGCGATGTATAGTCTAAATACATGATCTTCTGTCCTTTAGTTGGAGGGTAGTAATGTACGAATGGTTCAGTGCGGCCTCCAAACAATGAATTGTCTATTATGAGTCTGTTGTTAACAACATCATTGCTAAGACGTTGAATATAGTCGTTAATGCTTATGTTTTCATCTGAATGATCAGGATCTTGAATGATTTGGGTCTTTTGTACCTTCCATTCACATTCCCACACACGTATGACATTAAAACCGGCTTCTTTATACCTATCTTCTTGTTTCATGGTGAGATTGTAGCGGTCAACAGCCGATACGCCATGCAGCATACCTTTTCCTTTATTACAGTCTTTATGTCCATGCCATGCACAACCATGGTATAGGAAAGCAGTTTTCACTCCTTTTACATAACCAAACCCATCAGGGTAAAGCCACTTGTTCTTAATTTTAAACCCTTTCTCTCCACCGTTACGAGCATGCCTTATGTCTATATTGTTCAATTTTTCTTGATACAAGAGCCAACGAATTGCTTCGTAGGTGAAAGGTTTAGGGTTCTCTCGACCTAGAATAGTAATTTTTTCCTCAGGCATAAACACATTTTTATAAAGTGTAAAGCATAAAGATGCAATTGTTGTGTTGTTATCTAGACAATCTATATCAAATTCTTTAATGAAGCTACCTCTAAACTTCTCAAAACATTTTCTTAGTATATTAACATCTTGTACACAGTACTTTTCACATTCTTCAAAAATATTGTATTCTTTGCCTATAAACTTATTATAGTACTCTTCAAATTCTAGCTTTTCATCTGTTGACATTTTATCTACTTCAAAGAATTTCTTATCAGGAATAGGCCCTTTATAATTCAATGTATCTTCATTTAAAAATGTATAGGGAAAGAAACCCTTGGAATTGTCTTTTTCACTAACACCCATGCATTTAGGCATGCTTTTCAATGCACATGGTGTGAAAAGCAACGTATCCCTGAAGTGTATATTTCCATTCGATCCCATTGAAATTATTTTATTACCTCTTTTTAAAGGGTTTCTGCTGATAGAATCTGAACTTGGGTGGGTCAGTAATGATGCATATACGAACTGATGATCAAATTTTCCACCATTATGTGCAGCAACAAGTACTTACTTTTGACTTAGGATTTTTCTCTGAAAACTCCATCAGGAAGTCTATAAATTGATTTACAGGTGTTTTTTCGGTCTCTAATTTAAATGTTCTTGTTCTTGGACCACAATGTGAGCATACCTGCTCACCTTCCTTATCTGTACACATTTCGCATATCATCTGGCTTACCAGTAAATAAGGACGCAATTCTATTATTCTTCTTCCTTTATCATCATAGCCTTTATCTTCCTGGTATGTCTCGATATCATAGTAACATGTATAAACCACCGGATCAGTATCTTTCTTCTTTTTAATTTTCTTTTTCATGTAGCATATATGATATTCGTCTTCTTTAGGCTCATATAATGTACTGCATGTTTTGCAATAAGCTTTTGTGCAATCGTGTTGGAAAATACCGTAACGATCAGCATTTATTTGCACAAGGCAGAGTTTACAAATCTTAATTTTCTTGCACGTATTATTATCCTGATGTTTTTTAAAACAGAATGCATTATAAAATTCACGATTACATTCACGACATTCATGGAATATACCATCATGATCAAACGAGCCTTGACACTTATCGTATAGACACTGTCTACATCCATAATGTTCACAGTCTAATTTATGCGCGATATTATTACTGTTGAAAGTGTAACAATAAGTACAAAAGATACCGTTCATATATGCATTCTTTTTCTTGGTATTCTCAAAACATAACTTTAACTTATCTTCTTTTATAGCATAGTAATGATTTACTCCATCATGGCCTATAATGTATAAAGGGTCATTTCTGTTCTCGTTAGATGGATTATAAAGTATTTTTACTCCATTACCTTCAGGACCGAATACGACTATACGGCATTTTTCGATATTCTCGATTTTTTCAAAGTCAGTTACTATGAAAGAATCTGTATATTCCATACCACATTTTTTAGCTAATGCTTCTGCCTCTTTCTCAATTGTACACGAATATATATCTTTGACCTTTACACATTCTCTCGCTATTTTCCTAAACAAAACGACGGCTTTAAAGGCACAACCTACATCCCCTTTCTCTAGATGAACTTTACTAATGTAACGATGTTTGAAACTAAGATTTTGTGGCTCGAATGCATCGGTTTTACAGTCATCGCCTTTGCCTTTAGCTATCATGAACACAGTAGCTACTACTTTGAATTTGGTAAAAGATGCCTTATCACCGGACTGGAATGATCCTTCCAAACGTCTCATCATCTCTTTCACCCCAATATTGTCCAGTATATCTCGGTAACTGATATTTACATAATATTTCCGGTCAGATGACTGAACATCGCCAAAAGTGAAATTAATACCCACCCTCATGCGTGCCCCATCGTAGTCCAAGTCTTGTAATATAATATCAATGACTTCACTTACAACCATTTCAAACGATGTTTCAAGATCTCTTGGTCCATGGAAAAAGTTTTCGTCAATAACCTTAACTTCATAGGTATGACGTTCCATTGATTTTTTAAGTTTCTCTACAGAGATGTGCGTTATGTCCGTTATAGTGGTCTTCCTCTTCTTATTACCAGCATTCATCATCGAAGGGCTAGCCTGGAATAAATAATCATTATTATTATTTATGATGCATTATGCAATTAAAATCAAGTTTTCATGCTATTTAGGTCATTATACCAATAATATATTAGTTTAACATAGTATTTCTCATTCCCTATATTAAATATATTTATCCACACAACAACAACAACAACATACCATTTTTAAAGGGTGCGATG
>JABUQX010030762.1:0-28779 GCA_015478945.1 Trachelipus rathkii
TGAAGATATCTCGCGTAATAATTATATGGTATATAATATGTTCTCCTTTCCAGAAAATTAATCAGCCGGCTTTCATCTGCTTAGTAAAGAAAAGTAACCTGATATACCCGCCTGCTCAACGCTATATGACTGTTATACGCTTCTTATTTAAACTGAATGCACTAATTTCCTTTATACGTAGATACTAAACATATAGATGAAATGATTTAATTATCCTGAATTTTCTGAACTGATTTGGTATGTAGTAAAACATTTTTTTACTTCTCCTTTTTCAAAATGGTTTTTTCAATGACTGATCATCACGTGCACATCTTATTTCACGTTAAATATCTTTAATTCTTGTTCGGATGTTGGACAAACACACTCTCATCTCATCCTCCAATTTTATGGATGCGAGTATTGTTATAGCTGAAATTACGCGTACCGCTTCAGAAAATGTCACACACATGAAATTATAATTGAGGATATAAATATTTTTTTTTTATTCTTCTTCGTATGCATTTTCTGTAGAATCCGGCCTGGGGTCTACTTTCCGGATGTCTCCACACTGGCACGTCGCTGTCATGGAACAAATCTTGCAGCTTTCAAACAGCAGTTTTAAATGCCACTCTGTGTTGTATGTCCCTTACAAACCGCGTGAATATATATTTAGTGAAAGGTCTTATTATTAAAGAGCCTAGGACTCCTCGACCGAACTTTAGTTTGGATTTGGAATATTTAACTAACATCTACAAAACTGTTGCAAAACTGCTCCTTTGGAGGGCCTCGCCCTGTGAGTACTGTCTCAGCCAAGGTGAATATGTCTCCAACCATCTTCATTATTGAAATTCCTCTAAGTGACGTAAACACTATTCTTTCACATAAAAATTTAATATGGTCTTAGGCGGATCTCAACATCTTTCAGTAACTGTTTCTTTTCCTATCAGTAATTCAAAAATCACAAGATGAATGCATCCACTACGATATCTACCAATTGTTAAATATTTTTCGTGAATGTCATTCTACTATGACTGATACTTGTTTTAATCGAACTTTTGACGCAATTAGCTTCTAACCTCAGTCGAGGTGCTTGTATCCTTTAGGTTGTGGGTTTCTTCATCATTGTACCAAATATTGCGATTATTGGATGGGATCTGATCTTCTTGTGTAGTCTTTTAGTAATGACTATTGGGATCTTTCTTATTCCTCCGCTTTTTCATCGCTATTACCCTCTATTTCCATTTTTATCTAAAATGTTCCCTTAACCCTTTTACATCAGCCTCACCAATAATATTATATTAATATCTTGTATATATATATACTATATAATATATAATATATATATATATATATATTAATAAATAATATATATATATTATATATATATATATATATATACTATATATATGTTCATATATATATATATATATATATATATATATATATATATCTTTATCTAATTATCTATATTATAATTAATTATACTTACTGTTATAAATATTCTATATATAATTTATTATATATATTACCAGTTTTCTCATTATATCACTATATATTATAATCTGTCAGATAACAGGTGATACAAGTTATAGCTCTACGTTTGATTTATATTGTTTTTCCCCAAACCAGGATTTAGTCTTACTTGGACGATTATCTTTATTCAACTATTCTATTCCTTTAAATATTATAAAAAATATCTAGCCTTGATGATTAAATTATGCTAACTTTTTAATGTATTCTTATATATTATACTTATTTTTATATTTCCCTCCACGAGTTTTCTGATTTACGATTATTGTTCAGTAGTGATAGTGATATTATATATATATAAATACTGAGAACGTGGACCTATATGAACTGGAATTTTAAATATTACATAGAAGTACCAGGAGTCCAGGACCCTACTGAAATTTTCATGTATACGTGATAATTTATTTTACGTAGACGATAGTATATATATACCTATATATATTACCTAGTTATATATATATATTATATATATATACCCATAGTATATATATAGTTGAGATCATATACTGTATACCGTGGTTCTACTACTATCCTCTTGAATTGTATACAATACCACTCCTTTTGTAATCATATGGTCATAGCCCTAATAATTTTTTCGCGAACAATTTCAGAGGTTTTAACAGAAAATTAAAAGTATAGGCAAACTAGGTTGAACCACTAAAATTTTCTTTGTAATAGGTTTATTGAATAAGATACAGATTTTTTTAACATCAAGCTATCTTCTTTTTAAAGGGAACGCAACCATATGTAAGGGAGTAAAAACATTCCCCTAAATTTTTAATTTTTTAACCATACAACCACATACAAGTTTAATTTTAATCTACACTACGATTGGAATAGAAAGTATAAACATATGTAACGTTGTTTAAATCTATAATCTCAAATCCACCCCTCAATATGGCCTCAATGATACTGATTGACAATTGAACCTATAACATTCACATGCAAGCGCAGATCTGTTGAATTATAGTGTAGCCGTGGCACTAACGGATGTGATAATTTCATATGCTAGTTCTCACTTTTGAAGTGTAACCACCGACATTTTTTAGAGTTGAAAATCGAATTCTGGGGAAAGCCTTTGTTGCTTTATCTTTTATGATTCAGTTACGTCACATCTCACCAAAGAAAAACCGGCGTGTATTTTAATAATAATGTTTCTATAGGAATCTTTAAAAATTTCTACTGCAAATTATGTCCTTTCAATTTACTAAACAGCCGTTGTTTTACAAGGCTTTAAACTTCTTCCATATGTCTGTTTCCTAAAGATTTGGCAACTTATACTTAGATATCTTTATCTATATTCTTTATACTTATATATATACTATATATATATATCTATATACTATATATATATATATATCTTATATATTATATATATAATATATATTAATATATATATATATATTATATATATATATATTATATATATCTATCTATAATATAAACTATATCTACTATATAATCATGAGCTGGGCGTTGCGCGCCACCGAGTTGCACCTATGTGCCTAAGCGCCTATGGCGCACTATCATTTACGTCAGGCGGAGGAAAGGCGCATGAATGGACGCAACCAATTTTTAAAAAGTTCGTGACGGACTATAAAAGCATATTAAGGCGCTAACCAGCCAAATTCTTTGCTCGTCTCATAATATCGCCGCGCCTATGAATTACGGTAACAAAGTCTATTATTATTTTTTTTACACTCACCACTTAAAAGTTAGAACTTAGAAGCTTGGCAAACTTGTATCAATTTTAAAAACACAGTGTAAAACCTATATTATACATATATATATATTATATATATCGTGATGAGTCAGGGTAAGTTGATGGCGTGAGCTCGGCGTTGAGATGTGAGTATTTATACTAATTATATTACTATTATTTTATATTCTTATTATTATATATTATTATACTATATATAAGTTAAATATACTTTTATCTTTCCTGTCATTTTTTAGTTTATTTACTATATATCTCTTTCCTATATTATTATATTATATATATATTACTAATATATATATTTATATATTATAAATATATATCCATATATACCTAGGTTTATTAATTGTATATCATAGCCCTATACGGCAGATATAATTATACGCTATAGTTATGGCGACTAAAACGTCGCTCTGTGTTACTGCGATTTCACTCGAAGTATTCTGTGTTTTGACAGTTACTCGTAATGAAACTTTAGTATATGTTTCTATTGGTATGTTTAAATTTCTGATTTACGCGGTGTAGATTTATCAGGTCGCTAGGTTGCTATTCTCGTCGGTTTCATCCCACCTTTTTGATGTGGTTCAGCAGGGTGAACAATTATAGTCCCGGGGATTTTACGTTGGTTACAAGCCAGCACCCACAGAACCCCCTCCCGTGTTTTTACATGCGGCTTCCCCATTCCGAGCGTAAGATTAGGCCCGTCACTGACTAAAAAACCTTGTTCTTATTTTTAGTGAGTATTAATTGTGACATTTTTACCATTAAGACAAACTTACTCTATTTCATTTGAGATGAGATTTCTGACTTATTTTATTTTATTATTCAAATTTCTTAACCTCTTTCAAATTCTTGCTATTATTAATTGATTATTTGGCAGATACTTTATCATTTTTTATTACTCTTTATTTTATTATTCTTCGTTAGGTTAGCCCTGCCCCTCCCTCGAGCCCAGCGTGAGCACTGCACCAACACCCTGCCACCACACAGCACCTAGACCCTTATATATACTATACATCTATATATATATATTATATATTATATTTTCCGAGATATATTATATATTTTGCCGGGATAACTATTGATACTAGTATAGTACCACTATATCACTCATAAACTAATTTATAGGGTGATAGTGGATATATACTATATCATAGTCACATTCACACAGGTGTGTGAGAGTAATAACATATGTGAGTATATGAGCGTAAAATAGTATAGACCGATTATTTGTGTGAGTGAGATATAGCAACAGACCTGGTATCATATAGAGATAGTTATACTAGAGCTATCCTTGTTTAGTATATATATGATATAATAGTGAGTGCTATATATATATATAATAGTTCAAGTAGTCTTTACTACAAATAAATTGGCAAATTGGCTCTGAAAATTTTCACTTCTTCAGCGCTCGTGTGAACCTCCTGGGGGAAAATGGAACCAACAAAGAAGGAGGAAGAGGACTTGTAGATATTAGTTTACGGTTGTTTTAATTACATCTGTTTGGTAGGGCTTGTGACATACTGTGATGGGATGATACAATGCTTTACGAAGTTAAATACTGACTATGCACGGTGAAACAGTTAAACTCTAAAAGGAATTTATATATTCCTTTCTCTAGACGGGCTTTACTTTTGCTGTACTTATAAAGGAGGTTGATCGCTGTGAGGTCAATGAAGAATATTTATATTCAGGGATATTGACTTCTATTTAAATAATGAAAAATTGTCAGATTTAGAGCGAGGAGTAATTAATCCGATTATTTATTTTAAATGGGGAAAGTGCGATGAATAAATTGCTTAGTGCTACTGTGGAAACTTCTTAAAGATGTAATACAATGCGAGACATATATAACATATATCATGACAATTCCTACTAAGTAAGAATTGGTCAGCCTGAAATGGACTATATGAGGTAGCAAACACCATATACCCTTCTTCTCAATTAGAAATGGTTTATTTGTTAAAACTGGCTAGTCCGAAGTGAATTATTTTATTTTTTTTTAAAAAAAGGACAACTAAATGTTTAAAAAAAAAAAAAAAATTTTTAGCGGAATTAATCGAAGAGACTTCAGTTATTCCATGTGTTGCTACAATTGACAGTGGTGAGCGTATTGCGGTGAATAACGGTAGCAAACCTGTTTGAGGGTGGAGGGACTTTAGTCATCGGTGCATGTAGTTCCTATGTCGTGTACGAGGAAGGTCTTCACACGGTTTCACCATAGAGCTCTTCTCTATTACCGGATGGGAAGATGATGAGACCGGGGATGTATTGAAAGGAGCAGCATGTTTTACCACATTGGTTTTTCAGTTCCCAAGTAACTGACGCAGATTATATCAAACAGGTTCCAATTCTATGCGGTTGTAGAGCATTATTAAACCAGAGGAGTAACCAGAATAGGGCCTTGCGAGAGTAAAGTTCTTGCATTATACATGAAAACGGAGATTACAATGCTAGAGTGCCTAAATATTGATTCTCAACTTACCCATTTAAGTATGGATTAATGTGTGAAGTTTTGGGAATCGCAAGGAACTGTAAAGGTACTCTAAACATGGCTGACTGGTTGGTGAAGGCAATTGCGAAGCATCATGGTAGCGTGGTTTTTTTTTCAGTTTGCTATGATGGAGAGAAGTGGTACTTATGATACACCTACAACTTTTGGAATAAATCAAAACATCAAGTTGCATCATTCTCAATCAGGAAAAAAAAACTAAGCATAACTTTATCCAAATTATATAAACACAAATTTCTATATAAAATGTTATTAAAGTTCTTGGATTTCCCACAAACTTTGACGTGTAGGAATTTTAAATATTTATTTGTTGCAAGTTGCTTAAAAACATTCGGCCCATTTAATAAACTTTTGCCATTCCAAAGTATTATCATTAATGTTTTTTTATATGTCACATCCTCTATTTTTCCAACTTGACTCCATATATATATAACTGAATTCGTAATCGCGGATTCTACAGTGTAAGCACAATATCTCTCCTTATCCAAATGAATCAATGTCATGTGTGTGCATATTATCACTAAATAGCATCAGTGGGAATTGTGAAAATTCTATCTCAATATTATAAGATGTAAATGAAATTTATATTTTAAGTACTTTTTTATAATAGGTATAATTTCTAATACACCGATTATGTAGTTGTATCATTGCCGAATTTAGTTCTAGAAATTCGTGCCATTAAAATTTGTCTTTGGAAATGCTCATAATGTCTAAGGTATTATAAAATATTTCACGAGATGTAATCACGAATTTTATACTCTAATGAAAACATTATTCGCTCGGCTAGAGAAAAATAGGATAATAGTCTAACCGTCAATCATATAACGAGTCACTTCTGAAGTCTCCTAATACTCTTATCATAATATTATTATATATTATTATCTTTAATAGTTATAATAGTATTAGCAACTTCCATAGTATCGCTATACTTAAGGGTTAGACGCAGTGATGAAGGCGGCGAGAGTCGCTAGCATCCTTCGCGTAAATCATCTACTATTTAATGAATTATACAGTGAGGAGAATATGTTTGACGATACTCGTACGATCTAGGTCGCTAACAAAGAACCATACACATCAAATAGTAATTGTATGAGGTGTGTTCTAGTAAACGTTATAGGAGTAATAGGGGTTGTTTATGAGATATAAGTTGTCTTTTTATTTATATCTATTTGATAAGATATACTTATATTATATACTACTCATATTAATATCGAAGCAAAAAGCACTGTGGTATCGAGTATAATATGAACGCAGACGAATCAGAACTAACCTATATCAACTAGATACTGATATTTGTTATTTTTGTAATCAGTCTCAGGTTGCGAAGAGAGCGAGGATGGTCTACACGCACCTAGTCTGTTCACCCACGCAAGTCTGAGGTCTACGACGTATACGAGCTAGCCCTTATAATTCTATACTCTATGAATGCTATTAGCAGCGCCCTTAAGTGTCTAAATTTTATGTAAGTTGAATAAAAATTTTGTACATATCATTAATCACTAAGTAATAGTATATATATATATTTAATTAATAATATATATATATATATAAGTAATATATATATAAATATTTACCTACTATTATATTTATTTATCTATTAAAATCTTGATACTATAGTTTAAATAGCATATACTCATGAAGGTCTATTTAATAGTTATGTATGGTCACTATACTATATATATTATAAATTATAATGAATAATATTATTAAGTAACGCTAAGTTTATTATATTGTTGATAATATATGGTGGGTGCTGTGTGTGTATGTTGATGGTGTGTGGTGTGTGTTGTGTTGTAGGTTGCTCGCTGAGAGGTCGGTGTGTGATGTCGTCGCTCGTAGTGTGTTGTGTGTTGTGTGTGGTTGTTTGGTTGTGTTGTATTGTGTTGTTTGTTGTGTGTGTGACATGTGAAACGAAAAATTCTTACATTTTGTTAAGTTTTTATTCCATTTAAATCACAGAGAATTAAAAGTATTTGGATGTCTCTTAGGAATTGATTGTATATGGGAATTATTACATCGATCCAACAGTCTAGGAAGGATGACTCGCTTCTTATAATAGTTTAAATAAATCATAGCACTTCAATTCCGTTGCCTTACAACTAATAATATCCATAAATAACAAAACATTATAATAAGTGATAATAATATTGATAATAATGTGAGACGTTAGATATATAATAATTAATAATATAATATATAATAATAATTGAATATATATATAATGACATAACTAAGTAATTTCGAAGAATTATAATGGAATATCGAGATAATTAGAGGTAGATAAGTAATAATAATAGATCATATATTAATATAATATATGTAAATGATGTAATTATTATATATAATAAATAATATTATTTAATGGAAGTAATAATAATTAAGAATAGATAAATTGGTTGATATATTGATAGTAGTAAGATGATGTGAAGTAATAATTTTCCGTTTACAGTTTGGAACGAATAATTGTGGACAGATTGTCTGATTCTTCACATATACTATATAATGTCATTATTATATGGATAAATATATAATATACCTATATAATAATATACTAAGAGAAATATTTACTGTTCAGGTATGGCTGTAATTAAATCACAATGTGTAAAGTGACTATAGGTAGGTAGTATATATATATAAAAGTATATGATATAGTAATATACGACGAGGCTAATTCTATATATAAGAAATGTTAGTTGGCTCAATACATGTAATAAAATTTATTGATATTATAACGTATTCGCTCGAGCAGTTTTAATCACACTCTCTCACATCGCACACACCTCACTCGTGACTTTGTGAAAAGAAAATAAGAATTGTGTACGAGGTAGAAGAATAGAGAGTTGAAATTTGATATATTATATGGTCTATTAGTTGGGGCTCCGTAGTCTACAAGTTCGCGCTCATTTCGAAGGCGAGCTAAGACGAAAAGAATATCGCAAATCGAACGTGGAATAGATTAGTAAAAGCACAGCAACACGACCAATTGCAGGTATACACACAACAGCACAAAAGCATCACAGCACGAATACATCACACACACTCACACAGACCCCACTCACTTGAAATGTGCCAGTGACAATTAAATAACCAAGCTGGTATAGTGACATATAAGTATCACATATCAATTATGATAAACCGGAATATCGATTGATTATCTTACTGATTCATTGCAAAATACATCTTGCTGGGCAGAACAGCAGCCAACACAAACAAGCAACAACAAGCAAGAACCAAAAGGACAGACTACACCACAACAGCCAGCCGAGAATCATCAATGCAAGCAACAAGTGGTGCTCGTTTATAATGTAAAATAGGCGAGTTTCAGATCAAGCTTTAGTGCGCCGCATATTGGAATTAGTCTGATTTGCGCAAATATATAACAAAGCTTGCGAATTATAACTTGATTAAAATATATATAATGACTCTAGAGGCTAGTTTATACATATATAAGTACTAGTATAGTACCATGTGTAGATAACGCACCGCTATTCTAGTACTCATTAATAGTATATAACTATATATTATATATAAATCTCTATCATGGTATATTTCAAAACTACCATTATTCACAAGTATGTCAAGGGTCACTGCCGCCCAAGATATACCCCATATAATAGTCCCTATAGAATCATGTGGTAGTATATAGGATATAAGTATTATGATCCACCCTATATAAGTGTATGAACTAGCTCGCTGTATTATTATATATTATGTGTAGTTTACGTCTGTGACTTTGTTGGAGAATTCATCGCCGAAGAATGCATAAATGGACACACACTTCGTTAATTGATTACGAATACGAGGGTAGCGCTGTTCTGTGCACAACGCACAGATATGCGTTTTCCCTCTGCTGCTTTCGTGTTCTTGTATTCGCCTGAATCTTTCGATTATTCATAAGGTGTCTAGTTCTTTATTTTCACAGCTTTACTCGGAGCACTAGTCATACAGCGCATTAGATTAGGGCGGAGCAGTCTGTTATGCCCCGCTTACGCAGAATAGTGAGCGGGGGCGGAGTTAGGAGCGAATCGGTATTCTATATGGGCGCTTTTCCGATCTATACGTATCGCGTCTTTCCGCACGCTCTTTCAGGATCGGAGACAGGCGGCGTCTTGAATATCTCGCTCTTTTTCGCGGTCTCGAGCGCTGGGATACGATATTGTTCTTCGTACACTCTTTCACCGTTCTTCTATTCTTGCGGGAGGGATAATTACGCGAGTATACATATGGATTTGTTAGGATATAGGCCAAGAATGTAGTGAGCAAAATAAATGGGAGTGGATGTTTGCTTCGAACACGACCAGGACTACGCTCTTTCATGAGAAATTTGCCTTCGCTCAGTAGAAAGGACATGAAATTCGCTCCACATGATGCAGAGCGGCTACAAGGCGCAGCAGCCGGTTCGCGATGCGGGTGTGCGGCCGTGCCCCGGGCGCAGCTCGCAGACACGATCCCGGGCGTCAGTGTGTTTATGCGTTGGGCCCTGAAGTCGTCTTTATCTGAGCACTCAGATCTATATATTGGCGAGATGACTGTGATTGTTTAAAATAGCTGAGGGATTGCTGCGGGTTCTCGAGCCCCAGACGGCGTGCGTTTGCACGATTGGAGATGTTCACCACATGCTTCATGGCTATGTACCGTGTTGACTGGAAGTGGTTGAACAGAAAACGTGAGAGCCATCTTCAAGAGTTATTACTAGGCTGTTTACGTCAGGTACATTGTCTGGCTGTTGGCTAAGGCTTATATCAGGAGACAGTCCTAAAAAATAATATTATATCTTAGTAGATAGACATTTATTTTTTGAGAATAGAGGCTTTAGGATAATATAGGGTCTTTAATAACTAGTGAGCAGTATTTGTAGCTTATCTCTATTCTGTTTCATTAGGTTCAGTGAAAACCCTCCACTCGCCCACTTTATTTAAGTCTATTGATTTAATAATACTTTCTCAAGTGCTGAAAGTACGCATATATTCAGTCGAACCAAAAGGAGTAAAAAGGATAGCCGCTCTGATTCTTCTAACTATTGTGCAATATTATAGAGCTCTAATATTGATTAAATTTATCATGTCTAAAGAAGTGCTTTGAAACTCTACTTATATCTTATAACTCACTCCCATTATTACTGGATTGCATCTGGGAGAATCTATAATTATACCTTCCTGTCAGATATCATTAATACCAGTATGGCTACTTTATTCGTATAACGCTTGTAGAAGTCAACTGGTGTAATTCATGTAATATATCTTTTACGACTATATTACCCACTTATGTATCTTATAGGGTACTATGAGGGAGTTATAATTAACTTTGCCCATTAGTTAGATACCCTATTTGACATATTGAAGGGTTATTGTACATAGGGTATATTAGGCAAGTCGTACTCTATATCATGTTATAGCTATGATTATAGCTAGACTTAACTATTTTATAATTCATATTTGATTTCCTTTTGATTTATAATTTTATTCACAAATATTTTATATACGCGCTCACTATTTATAATAAATACTTTAATAGTATAATATATTCTACTACAAGGTTATTTTATGATTCTTAATATCTTCACAATTCGCTTTAATTTCGAATAAGCTTTTCATGTAATCCAAGATCGTCACGTGTGTTCTCTATGTATCGTTCTAACTCTATTCACTCTTATGCCGATGACTCCAGTCTTCATTACATTATAAATGCAAGTTTTTTTTAGGCAAAATTGATCAGATCCGTTAATATAATTGAAGATCGAGACTAACACAGCTATCTTTTTATATTGAGAGAATCATATCTAGATTCATGCCTCATCTGTCTTTGGAAATCGCTCTGTTGTCATTTAATCCCGGACCAAAATATATATAGATCTCCCCGTTGGAACTTTCATAGAATACATTGTGTATATAGTTGTTTGCTGTTGTGTGTAGGTGGTAGCCATTATATACTCTTATTCTTAATATGTTTTATATCATTTTCGTGAGACACCAATCAGATATCTTGTCAAATTTAAGCTTTATAAAAAAGAATTCAATCTGAACACTAAATACATTTTAAGTTAATTTTTCCCTTCAACTCGATCGTCTTCTCTTTAAATAGGGTCAAAAAATTATCAATATCGTCAGAAATTTCTTTCTCGCTAATTCTAGTAAAAAATAGATATTCTTGTACGTGCACGTAATATAAAAATAATTTCACACCTAAAGTTTAAGTGTCGATCTCACGAAGTTTTGCCTTTGCAAGGCGATTATATTATAATAATAATAAGTAATTAACTGTGAATATAAATATAATATAAGTCTTTGGGATCAAGGATTTAAATATAAACTAAAGCTAAATTGTTCTTGAAAATCACTCATATTAATCTAACATATAACTCTGCATTGCTATAGTAGTGAATACCTCAAAGATACTATGGTGAGATTTTACTGTATTCAGATTAGGAGTGTAATTTTATTCTTATCTGGTTAAAGTTTACTTAATATCACCATAGTTATTAATAAAGGGGCTTTATCCGCCTTGTTATATATAGGTCTTTATAATTTTCACAATATTTGTGAGGTGCTTGAATATATATATATATTAGGGAATGTACGCGATTAGTATGCCGTGATCGTCATCGGTATCGGGTAGTTATGCGGCCTTATGTTTTGATGGTTTATCGTATGCGTATCGGTATCGGTTAATAATGGCCAGATACTTAGCCGTATACGTCTTTCTTGTTAATGTTGATTAATTCTAGTAACTAACTGTAGATTGCAAATAATATAATCTAAGTTCGATATGATAGCTAGTAGCCGGAAGTATGTTTTTTTTTTTCGGCTCGATTTCCTTTTTAAAGCTTGATTTCAGCGTTTGCTCCAACTTGGTCCTTTCAGGGCGTAAGCAATTACGCACTACTTCTGGACCATTCCCATATACTTTATTAGGTTTATAGGTAGCAGATTTAGTCTTGCGCGCTTTTTTACGTCTGATTCAATAGGAATTAGTATTATTTTTTTGTTTTTGTACGCAAATTCGTGAGAAGCGTGTTGAGTGCGTGAGGTGTCTTATGGTTCTCCCACTTGCATGATTTTTAGATATTTGCTGTAAAATAGTGGTTTTTATCGTTTTTAGAAAATTTAGTTGTTTTAGCGCGTACTAGAATAAGTTTTTCGCTTTTCATTCTTTCTATCGGCTTTGGTTTATCTGTTTATTCTGCTCTTCTGTCTGTTTTGTTTGTTTTTTTGGTTTTTTTTTTTTGTGTATTGGCGTGTGCGTAGTGGTGCGGTGTGGCGTGTGTCATGTAGTGTATAGCTGATGTCGCCATAGGCCGTTGGCTTTCTTTTGATATTTACCAATTCCATGCAATGCTTGCAGTTCCCTCCTAATACTCTGCTCACCAGGGAATTACTACCGTCTGCTAAAATCTAAACCTAATTATGCTGCTTATGCTGAAGCGCTGTCTGTTCTCACAGATGGCTTAAGTCATTCATCTTCGAAGTAGCGCTGCGTCTTCGAATTGAGATGAGCTTGATTCCAACTACTAATTACTGTTTATAATGGTTCCTGTTTGAGAGCGTTGAGTATGTGGGCTTGTAAATATACATTCTTAAGCAGCGTTTCGAGAATAGCTCGTTAATCTGTCTTCCTAAATTCGCATCGATTCGCTCTCTGGTGGCTTAAATCTTCTTCGCTCTACCTAACTAATATCTCATTAATGTGTTCTGCTACTGTTCTCTACAACTGATACAGTTATTTTCAATGAGGCTTTTTTGATACCTTCAGACTACTTCTCAGCGGAGTACTGTCGTGTACCTACTTGCTTGCTGCGGTCCAAATACTGAAGGTCCTGGCTATTTAGGGATTTCATATGTAGCAGCACCTGATATTGCTTGGGTTCGTCTCTTCATGTAGACTGAGAAAGAGTGTTGAGGTCTGGATGAGGAAAGCGTAAATCATTCAGTATTCTCAAACATTTGTAGCAACTATGATGGAATGCGAGAAGTCAGCTCACTCGAGCATGAAGGCGCCGTGAATTGACGTCCCATACCTGCAAGGTCTCGTCTTGAGTCTAGCTGCGGTTGACTACTTTTGTATCTTCTATTGATATATCGCCAGACCTCCAATACTCAGTTGGTTTCTGTCTTACGTTAGATAAAATTTCATCCGTCTCTCAGAGGACGCCTTTTCATCGTCCTATATGGCGTGTAAATCTGACACAAGCGCTTATATCGACTAAATTTTAATACGTGTTCTGCTGCTCCAACATTGCTAGGCAATCCTGGCGCTGCTAGTGTGCGGTTTTTCCCTGGCAACTTGATTGGCCGATTTTGGGCATTGCGTTGCTTATAGGCGCTAACTATACATTGACAGTGACTGCTTTGACTGTTCTTTTAAGTTAGGCTTCAGATTCTCCGATAAGTGGAACTGTAATCTCGCTTAATGGGCTGTGAGTGCAGAGTTCATTCTTCTTGGACTAAATCTTTTTCTGCTGCTCTAATAATGCGCATTGGTTCGATCGTCTTGGCCTTGTTCGCGCCTGCGTGCGCATCTGCAGGCTCTTTAGATGAAGCAAATACGGTCTTATCCGGTTTTAGGAAAAATCTCTCGTTCTCGCTATGCATCCCTCTAGGAACGGCGCGAGTCAATTTTGTTATCTCTTTCAGAGTAGACAAAATGAGTTAGCGCAGAGTGAGATAAAGTCTGCATTCGATATGCGTAGCATACTAGGTTAAGCGCACACGGTTTTATGTGAAATTCTTTGGATCTCACTTCCTTGAAAAACGGGAAATCCATGTCGCTGCGCGCCGTGAATGGCTCGTGGTTAATCTTTGGTTCACTGTCACTATGACATATAACTCATCTCGTGCCTCTATGTGTCCATATATTGAAAACTATTTCATGTTAACAGTAATAGCTATGATTCTGTTAATATGCATTACCTTCCATCTCTATATATTCGCTATGATTTCATGATAGTAATTCTGTTTGTTAATACTTATATATTAATAATATATTTATTCACCAGATGAAAATGGCACATGCTTTCTCTTAAATCTATTTAATTTTACCTCTATAATTTACAACCTACTGGTACAGTATTATACTGGTATTCGCTCTTTCTCCTCGCTTCTCCTCCTCAGTGTAGTCCTATAAATATGCCTTTGACCTGTCATTTGCATTATGATATCGGGTGGGCATGAGGCTGCGTCTGAAATGCTATGAACGTTCAGGCAGTATATGCAGGGTGCCCGGATATGGCATTCTCTATACTTGACTCTATGCCGGTACCTGTTTGTTTTAAGAGGAAGTGTTGGTTCCGTATTACCGCTCAGTGTGTAGCTATTTGAGATTACTGTGTAGGCCCAAATTAGTAAACACCAACTATAATTCCGATAGTTACTCCTTCGTTCAAACACTATCATTCTATCTAGCTAGTCATGGCTATACCTTTTAGGCTCAACTTTCGTTCTAGTACTCTATAGCCTAGTTGGTAATCTTTGACGTAAGCGCAAGCAAATAAAAACAAATGTCCTTAAATCATATTTGATTTTAACCGTAAAATAAAAAGAGATTGTTTAGCTAAAATATGTTTTATTGATTAGCTCGTCGATGCCTTATTCTAAATCTATTTTGACCTACTTAGATACTACACTTTGTATTGTCTTCTTTTCTAAATTCTTTTGTAAACTCTTCTCTAACTATCACAATTCTCGTTAGCACTCTAACTGGAATTCTTCCTTTGTCTCTTCTTTGCTGCTTACCTAGTAAAAAACTGTGCTTTTTACGGTGCTCGAGTATCTTTACTGGGCTATAGTACTTTGTCACTCATATATTAACATGTATTTACTGGCTTGTTTCGCGCCGCCTTACAGGAACTAGCAGAGAAGCACTCCTGTGTGGTTTCGCTTGACACAATCTCAGATTAGCCTTTCACGGGTATAATGGCGCGTCGTGTTCACTAGCTCCTCCAAGCTCTCACTCTTCCTTTTGTTGCGCTTGCTTACTCTTTGCTACTTATGTCTAGCTCTTCTTTCAAAATGGCGTTGCATTATATGTGTGGGCATGTTTGTTGTTATTACCATGGTGTTGTGCACTATTCCTGTTTTGCATGATACAATTAATTTGCTGCTAAAGCGTACTATCCTCATCTCCTTGTATTCTGCTCATATTAAGTGGTGTTCCTAGATAGCAGGGGCTTGTTTTATCTTGCTCTGCTTTAATAGGACATAATCTCTGTATTATTACTCATAAGAGCTTTCATCATATATAGATCTGTGCTGCACTACCATGTTGAGGCATCATAGCCTAACTCTATCACACTGCACATATGTCGATGACTCTGAAACGCCTTCATTCTTGCATACCTCATATAAATGTCTGCTCTGCCTCTGCATAGATACTTCTAGATTGGACTGCTGCCCCGTTCGTTAGACACTACTTTCCCGGATTACTATTCTGCATGCTGATCACTCTGGAATAGAATTTGCAGGGGTTGTGCGTCTCATATGGGCTTTGATGCAAAAATGAATTAATTTACTATTATTGAACAACACCCAACTTCTACAAATCTCTCTCTCTAAGACGCTTAACTTTTCTATCGTTTTTTTTTCTCTACAATGTAATTATAAAAATTACTTATTTTTTATCTCTCCTGTTGATAATATAACCATCCTTGGCCTTATACATTAAACATAGAATAAAATGTTTTGATAAAACGAA
Organism: Trachelipus rathkii; assembly: GCA_015478945.1. NCBI lineage: Eukaryota > Metazoa > Arthropoda > Malacostraca > Isopoda > Trachelipodidae > Trachelipus > Trachelipus rathkii. The sequence goes on from JABUQX010030762.1 coordinate 16,425, forward strand.
GGATACTTTTTTCCTCTTTCCAGTTACTTTACCTATATACGAGGGTTCTCAATTCGGACTACTTGTATGGTAGTACTGTCTCTAATATCTGTTGGAGGGCGGGGGACTTACTGGTTTCAGTCGCGGTAGTAGCTTTTGAATAGGTGTCGAGTTCAGAGGACTTGTAAGGACTATTATTATAAACTGTATCGGCTGTACTTCTTCTAGTTTGCGCACTTGCTACTATATAGCTATATTAATCATTTGCGGTAGCGATGTTGGCTAGCTTTAAATTTACTCTTTTACTATAGTAACTATTTATACTATATGTATACTAGGAGAGCAGTTGCTCGAGGGATAATCGTAATTATAGCCTCGGCGTACCATCCATTACCTATACGACGGACCTTGCTCTGTAGCTATCATAGGTGCTGTGTCTGACACACGAGTTTTGTGTTGATAATGTTCGAGTAACCTCAGACTAGGTTGCGCTCGGCGAAGTCTTTTTCTTTGCCTATTGCACACACTCCTGCTCTGTTGGAATTCATGCTTCCATCATGCTGTTGTTATGCTACTCAATTTAATTTCTTCACTTATCTAAAGGGCGCATGCTGTCTAGTGCATCAATTCTAGCGTGATTTTTGCGTTAGAATGGATATTTTTGAGGCGTTCACACCGCACTCCTTGAATAGGGTTGCTATGCCGGCGTGAGCCGCGGTAGACAACGTGTAAAATAATAAATAAATTAACACCATGTCTAATAAGCGCATTGCTCTATAAGCTATGCTGAAACGTAGGCTAGCAGTCATATGACATGCAGCGCGTGCGAACGACGGTGAACCCGTCATTCGTCAGAATGGAGACATTATATAATATGTGTGGTTCGACTGTTACGGGAGGGGTGATATGCCTAGAGCAGACACGTGTAGGGAGTAGCTTGCTTGCGTTGTGCTGTCGAAGTTTTGGAATTCGAAATACAACAAAAAAAAGAAGATATAATGTATAGAGGACAATGTAGTATAGGAGTGAGAAGCCGCTTCGCTTTAGTCTGCCACTCCGCTCGTTTCGCTGGCAACAGGAGCAGCCCTGATGTGACGTATGGTGGCTTTTCAGGCACAATCCATAAACCTACTGAGCAATCAACGAAAGGATCTTGGATAATGTTAGGGAAACGGTTTGGATAAGTGTGCGATGGCCGAAATTGGGCAGATTGATCACTATCTCATTCACACCATTGGCAGAGGGAATGCACACCACTCGGAAGCCTCATCGTAATCTAGAGAGTCAGTCATGCTAAGGAGCTATAGATTAATTCAAAGATTTGCAGTCTCGTGAAAGAGGAGATGCCGAGGTTCTACCGCGATATCGCATGAGATGGCTGCCCTACAGAAGGGACTCCTTTCAGTGAGGGCGGTTGTGCACTGAAAATGGGCCTAAGGTTTTCATTATATAGCAGTGCTTCTGCAAGGCAAATAATTATACAGGCAAGCGGTCGCTTCATCCAGTCGAGAGAGAGCGTATTTATAGTGTTTAGGAGTGAATGTAAACAGCCGCGCAGAAAAGGAAGCAGTCTCTCGGCCAGATTACTAGTAGAACAAGCTTAATGTTTTTTGCATCATCATTTGTGAAATTTTTGATTTGAGTTTGTATCATATTTAACTGTATTGGAGTATTTTAATTATGTCATGTTTGAGTAATGACGCTTTTTATTTTTCCAAGCATGTCTCTGGCTGATTAATTGCTCTTCTTTCATTATTTTTATCTTTTATTGTGCTAGTTAAAGAAATGCTTCTTGTAAATTGTTAATCCATGGTTTAAACATAAAATGCTCGTAGTCTAAACTTTTTTATATACTTACTTGAAAATGGGAATATGGAATAATTTTTTTAATAAAAGAACAAAAATAAAAAAGGTTATTAAAGATTATTATATTTTGCAATTATTATGCCTTAAAGGTACTATTTTAATCTTATATCATTTAGTATTATATATACTTGGGCAAACCAAATATGAAATATATAATGACTAAGTCATCCTCGCTTTGTATGGGAATGCAATCTAGAGTTGGCCCTAGCAGTGGGCACAAATGTTCTACCTCTTACTTATGGTGTATTTATTTATTATTAGATTAACTAGTGTAATAATTTATCGGTATCGGCGCTTAAAAAAATAGAGTATCGGTATGCGGTATCGGTTATCGGGGCTGCTTTTCTGGTCTCGTACATCCTAGTTGTATTTTGTTATGTTTTTTTTTTTTTTTTATTTTATTTTACTCATATATATATAGTATTATATATTATTATAAACTATACTTATTATGTATATTATATATATATAGGTATCTATATAAAAGCTTTATAGTACTATATATATTTATTGAACACTTATATTATCTATATATATATATTATCTATACTATATACCCATGGTATATTCTATAATATATATATTCGTAGTATATTGCGCTGTATCGTGTGTGGGCGTGAAGACATGTCTGAATAGAAACAAAGGTTTTGTACAAAGGTAGTTAAAAGCATTTCAAATAAAGTAGTACCATACTATTACGTAATAAAGAAAGGTGAATTCGCGACAGTTATCTGTACACCGACAAGGAATTTCCGGAGGCACAACCTTTCTTGGAGATCTGTGAAAAATTAGAAACAACACTGCTATTCCTCAGTATACGAAGAATTTGGCAGGAAATTATTTGCAACGCCTGTACGAAGATTCAAAAATAATATTATATAATAAAAACAAATAAATATTTAAAAAATAATAATAATAAATGTTATTATTATGTTTTATACGAAAATTTGAAATGAATTTGAGATGATTTTATCATAAGGTCATGTTTACCTTAGGAATATTATGTATATATATATATATATAATATATTAAGTATGATTAATTAATTAATATATATAATTAATATAATATACTTATTATTAAATCTATTACCTAGCGCTAGTATTAAGTATTTAATATATATATATAATATATAGTATAGTATATCATATATATTAATATAGGTATATTATGATAATTAATATCATAACTCATATATATATATATATATATAATATTATTAATATTAATATTTATTAATTAATATATAATCATTTAATATATATATATCATATCTATTTATATATTATAATATAATCTAATAATATATATATATATTATATATATTGATATATACTATATATATATATAAATATATATATCATAGTATATTAATAATGAATAAAGTTAAAAAAGCTTTTTATTTTATTATTTATAATATAAGGAATTTTATATGGTATTAAATTTGTTATATATTATATATAAATTTTTGTTTTTATTTTTTTTAATATGGCAATAAATACTTTGCTGTGAGGCAAACAAAGAAAAATTAAATATTTTAATTTTCATATTGTTTTAATTTATTGTATTTTTTTTCTTTATTGCATATTTTTTATTTTTTTATTTAATCCACTATATTTGTTTTAATTTTTTTAGGCAATTTCAGAACCTTTGTAATTTTTGAGTAAATCGCAAAATGTAGAATCGTAGATTAAATCGTTATTACATAATTGTTTCTAAAAACTTGCAAAAGTTAACTTGCGGCAAAATGCTCTTTATTGCGATTAAATAGATATTCGATCAGCCTCTAAGAGTATGCCTTGGCTTATTGTTTACTATATTTACGAAAACACGCACATACGTTTAAGCATTTCGCGTTTAAAAAGATGTTGTTTTTATGTATCAATATGCTTTCTTTAGTTTAATATTTCTTTTGTGGTTTACTAAGACAAGTAAAACGTGGTAGAATAATTGAAAGCACAGTATAATATATATATAATTTTCAATTTAGTCACATAAGATAATTGTTTTATAATGCTAGCTAAATAATCTAATATTATTATATATATTATTTTATAGTATATATATATTATATATATTATATTAATTTTACTATACTACTACTATATATCTATATATAATATTATATATATATGATATATAATATATATAGTACCTCTATATATATATACTACTATATAAATAATTTTTAAACTAGCTAAATTAATTTTATGTTCACTTCAAACTATCCTTCGATCTCGTCTCTGCTGCTCTCATATTATCTTATATTATATAGTAATATATAGTGAAATATTGTTATATCTTCAAATATATATAGTATATTTAATCATATATAATGTTATGCAGACATCGCAAAATTCTAATATTACTATATATATATAGCTTATTTTATATATATTATTTTTTTTATAATGAATATATATAAAACAAAATTTCATTACTAAATAATAAATCCTTATTTACTCAAGCAATTAGTATATTTTTTAGAGTTATCTTTCTGACCCTGATCTTACTAAACAGTTTCTATATAGCTAAGATTGATTCTATTACGGTAACATTGTTTTTCTTTCTTTCATATCTACCTGGAAATTGTATCATTAGATTTAAATATGTGTACATTATTATCTTTACCATAATACCGAAATGTGTGCTCACGCTAAGTCCATAGACAAGTAAATGTTTATTCTTAATTTTCTTTTCATGTATTATTTAATAAATAAAAAATTAACTAAATCAATTGTTTTATATATTGCCTAGTTAGGCTAGAAAAAAGAATACTTGTAGAAAAAATTAAAGATTCATCGCCTAAATATTGGTATTAAGTATTAGCTATACACGTCTAGTGTGGTGGACGATTATTTTCTTCGGCGGCGATCTTTGTTTACTGCGAGGAAGCAGCGAGCAGTTTAGCATTTTTGTCGCGAACATCTTATAATTGAGTTGTGAAAATATTAGGTGGCTAATAAATTGATGTATCAATGTAATTGGACAGTGATTCTACACTAACTTTGATTTAATATTTCATAAGGCATTAATCGCTTTTTTTAAAATTTGTTATGTATATGTACATATTTTTTAAACTTGTTATTTAAGATAGAAGAAGTAATTTCAGCGACAAAACTTAAAAGAAAAACAAATTTTATTAAAAAGTAATTAAGGATTTTAGACTTCAGATAGCTTTTAGAACGAAAATTTGAAATTTGTGTTGGGGCAGAAGGTGACACGAATTCGTTTTCTATAAAGAGAAAAGTCTCTATAATTTAGCCGTTAGAATACTATCGGAATATTAGTTGTTCTGTGCTAAACAGGCAGGCGGAGTAGCAGCGAGTGAGAGTCGCCTCTGAGTATATAGTAGATTAAGTAGATATCTTATATTATACATTTAATAAAAAATAATTATATTAACTTATATATATAATCTATAATATATTACGATAATATAGAAGATATTATAAATATTATATTAACTATATAAATAAATTAATATATACTATATATATATATAATATATATTCCATTTAATTATATAGATTCATATATATATATACTATATATTTACTATTATAGTAATGATTTAAAACTATAACTATATATTATATATATATATATTTAAATGATTATATATATAATATATAATAGTCATGCGCCGTTGAAGAGCTTTTCCTCTTGAAGTTGTGTGATATATACCATGCAAGAGTAAAAAACTAATGTAAAACGACTAAAAAGCTTTGGTCATTTTGACAATGAGCTTCACAGCTCTTTCAACTAACATTTTCAAGATAAGTATTTTTTGTATGTTTTTATAATATAGTAGGACAAAAAATATACAGGTATGTACGCGCAGTATGTGACTTGTTTTATGTGTTGTGGCATATGAGGCATGTGCAATTATAGTATGCTAAATCAGATTCTTTAGGACGAATATATTATATATATAAATACGGCTATATATTATATATTACTATATACTATATATATATAGTTTAATACATTAAAATACTATATATATATATATACTATATATTACGTTTTATTATATTATCATAATTAATATTTATATAGATATATATATATATACTATCATATATATATTAAAATATTATGTATATATTATATTACTATATTTATGTAAACTAAGTTAATTAGACGCTACCTCGCTAAAAGTGTCACAAAATTTAGTAAATGTAGTGTATATTAAAATATTTAAGTTTATATATAAAATAAAGAAAATTTTGAAGGGGTGAAGAGTAGTAATAAGGGGTTTACAAAGTATTAAAAAGATTTTCGCGCTGGTTTTGTTCCGAGTACTGCTACGTTGCGGCGTAGAACTATTGAATTCATAACAATATATGATTTAGATATTCGACGATAGGGAGAGATCGGAAAATACAAATGCGTCGCTATGAATGGCGTTGGCAGTATGAATATTGGAGATAGAGTATCCGCAAGTGGGGGATGCAAGCTTATCCGCAGGCGCAAATGTTGAAAGGATATTTTGTGATGTGTTGAAAGTGATCGCTAGACCATCCACGTTATTTTCATTGTAAAAAAATTAATTTTAAATTAAATTATAACTTAATTATCAAAAATTAATAGACAACATTAATTTGACCAAGGAATGTAAGATAGTACAGCGCATAGATATTGTGCTAACGTTCGAGAGCGTACTAAGTAAGTTAACATGTAAGCGCTTAGCCTAGGCTAGGAGGTTTAAGTATTAACAGTAACGCACCGCTAGAACGTAAAACTAAAGAACTTTATAGCCCTACGACAATATATTACACCCTGCAGGATAAAGTTACCGCTAAACCCAGTAGTCGAAATTTGCGCTCGCCCATAGAGGAATTCTAACATTTTTAAGTACGGTGTATAATAGAGTCTTACGCTGCGAAACAAGAAAAACTCATTTGCATGCCGACGGCGCTATGTGCGCTGAAGAAGAGAAAAGGAAGGTCAACCGCGCCGAGTTCAATCATGCATACCGAGCGCCTTGAGTCTCTAAACTGGACTCTACCGATAATATTCCCAATTCGCGCACGTGTGCCGTATGGCGCGTTTGAAGGTATGGTAAGCTCTCTGATGTCGGGCACGATAATATATATGTTCGTATATACTAATAGTAGTAATTATATAACTGATATATAATATATAATATAATAGGTTATATATAGTACTATATAAGATTACATAGTAATATGATTTATATTAGTACGATCGCTAAGATAGTATATTATAGATTATTATAGTAAGGGAAATGTACGTAGAGATCTATAAGTACTCCCTTTACGAGACCTATATCGCCTGGTGACCTTAGAAAGAGATGTGCGTGGAACGAATGGTGTTTGCTTGAAGGCCAGATCAAGAGGCGCGCTGATTGAAATAATGACTTCATATTTTCAATTTTGCACGCGCAATGTAAATTTCGCTGCCCTGCCTGTGTCTGAAAAATTGGTTTAAGGGGCTAGGTTTCGTAATTTGTTTGGGTATTGGTGTGATTTGCCTAGTATGATTTTAAAATTTGGCCTAACTTTTATTTTTATTTTTTTTAATTCTGCACGTGTAAAATCTTTCTACTGAATTCTTTTGACTGCCTATAAAATGCATCGATTTACTGTTTTTGTTTTGTTTTTTTGTGTTTTAGTGTAGAGTCTTTGAGACTATGTCTATGGGGTTGTTTTGTATTTTCATTTGAAGAAAAGACGCCGATGAGTTTTTGATATTTGTATGAACCGTTCCAGAGATACAACACAATTTTTTGTCGAAAATTGACATAGTGAGGCGTTGATGATACTCGATAATATATTTAGTCTTGGCGAAGATTGGGTTCATTTAATAACGTTAAAAAAATAATTATGAAAAAAAGTAATAAATTAAAAAATATGAATTTGTAATAAAAAAATGATTATACATTGTATACATTTAGTAGAGACGCACTGTATGATGTTTATGAATTGAGGGTCCTATTCCTATAGGTTGCAAGTTTTATAATGTATAATTTAAATTAAAAATTTTGGGGGTTAAAAAATAAATTTGTTACACGATTTATTTGAATGAACGAGCATAGCGGTTAAGTTTGGGGTTCGAATGATGTAGTGTGTGTAGGCGTGGCATAATAGATGTAGGCTACTATCTTTGATTGAAATAGGTTTTTTTTTTTATTAATTTTGTTTGTTCTGATTGGAAAATAAGTAAGGGTGAATTTCAGAATGTTTCGATCTCGGTGTTAATGCCTACTTTAAAGTTTGTATTTGTGTCTGTACAAAATCAAAAATATAATTGCTTGAATATAACATTTCGTGGTTGGCTAAATTAAAAAGGTGTTTCTCCCTATATGAGCAAATATTAATAAATATTCACGCTTATATTTATATATAATTATATATAGTTAATACTACTATATGTCTATTAATAATCTGAAACAGAATCCCCAGGATTCTTTAGGTCACTAGCTATATAGTTTTTTGATAGTCAGTGAGAGTTAAAGTGTGCTAATAAAATTAAATGTCGTTGAAAAAGTTATTTAAGCTATGTTACTTTTTCCATCTCTGGTATGTGACATGTATTCCATTAATAGAACGTGAATAAAATAAATATAAATGTATTAATATTTATATTTAATCACTATAAAAAAAATAATTATTATGTTATAGAATATAATATATTATATATATATATAAGACCGTATTCGGCGGGTTCAGGAGGTCGCTTACTTTATTAATAAAGTGTATGATAATAGTATTTATCAAGTTTTGCATGTCGAAGATGGTGAAATTTAATGTTTATTGTGATGATAGACAGAAAAGAAGATGAAAATATCGAGCATGCATATTTTAGGGGGCGGCTACTTTTTTTTTTTTTAATAATAGATAGTTATAAGAAGACGGTGTCTTAAAATTTTCTCTCGACTTTTTTTTTTAACTAATATAGGATTGTAGAGGAAGTGTTAAAGTAAGGACTTGAAATGTCATTTTTTGAATAAAGATTACGCGTATAATCTATGAACTACACAGAGAAACTTTACTCAGCATATTTTTTTTTTGTGTTTTCAGTTTTTCAATAGTAAAGCGGCTTTCCAAGCTGGATTACTAGACAGCGAAAAGTTTTACAAGTTTGTAGAGAAATATATATATAGAATAGTTTGTAAATTATGGATATAAGTATATAGACGAGGTAAGGGCATATTCTAATATATAATAGAGATATGCATATAGAGTATATAGAGTACGGAGCTATTAGATCGTTGATATAAATGGTTGTAGAAATATGGGATAGTATATAGTAAACTTATATATATATATATAGGCTATATATTATATATATATTCATTATTACATGTGTATATATATATATTAAGATAGTTTCGAATTAAATGAGTTAAGTATAGAGTGTATAGCTAATTTAGTAATAGTCGATAAAATAAGAAAGAAGTAATAGCTATAAGTCGTTAATGAATTTACTTGCATACGAAGTCAACAGTGTAACGGCGCTTTTAAAATACTAATAGGTTGGCAATGAAGGGAGTAATCATAATAACACACAAATACACATGATATATACAAACCATGTGAATGGTAAGTAAGGCATCCCAAGCATTAGAAGAGCGAGGTATAGTATAATATTGGTTGGTAGATAAAAAATAAACTCATATGACGCAAATACCGCTGGACCTCGCGAGTACTGTAGGGAGTAAAAACCAGTACCTTGTCGCAAGAGTAAGCTTTATCAAGCGTATTTAACAGGAAAGCACGATTTACAAACAGGCGATGAAGGCCGCATTAGTTTGTAGCGCAAGTTATTACTAGAATGAGCTTGGATGATTTACTACTTACTCAGCAAACTACTAACATACATTGCTGGTATTATTATTATTAGATTATTCATTATTATGTATTATTAATTATTTGATATATTTATCATATAGTAGTTAAGAGTAAGTAGTAGTAGATCCGCAGTCACGTTGCCAGTTATGTAAGTTAGTGGTAGTAGGTAGTAGTTAGTAGTAGTAGTAGTAGTAATTATTCATTTTGTTATTGATTAATATATAAATATAATAATATTTATAATATATTAAACATAAACAATGCTGAGATAATATAATAATTAATAATTGAGTTTCAAAAGAACGATTAATTATCAAAATATACTAGGGTCATTAGTAGTAGAATATTAAAAAATGTTGCTAATTAAAAATTATAGAAAAATTTCAACTGTGTTTAACAATAATACAATAAATGGTTATAAATATAAAATTCATTTATTTAATAATAATGATACTAAAATAATTAATAATAGGTCACTAAATGGTTAAATATAGTGTGTAGTATAATAATGATGACAAGAATGCGCATGCACAAGCTACGACAACGCGATGAAACTGAACCAAAGTATTAATGTAAGTCACTGTACCAGACTCGACTGGGCAGCAACCACCAAATAGATAAGGATAAACAGAGCGCTAATGCTACACACACCACAAGGCAAGGTCAACCATAGCAACAACGCGTTAGTTTGACCAATACAAAAAAGCCGCCCAAAAAAAAGACGAATAAACAAGATACGAGCACACACAAAACGACTAGCTGATATGCTGAAGCTAGTAAGGACGCGCGAACAAATTACAGATTCCAGGACAGTGTTAGATAGGGGCGGTTCCGCTTATTTCCGCTTCACCTCTCTGAGAACTTGTACTAGACGCCGAGAATAAGCTCTTCTCCCGTCTGGGTAGGGCTCTTTTCTTCACTTCTATAAAGGGTAAGCCGAATCTAATTTAGGCTGCTCAAACGCCAACAGTATGGTAACCATGAAGACCCAGTCACAGGACTCATAAATAACAAATATAAAAGAATTGTGCGCAAGACTCGTCTTTATAAAATTTAACTCATTGTTAACAGCGGTTTTTCGACTTAAATAGCGCAATATAAATTTTATTTTATAGGGATTCTATATATATAGGAGTAATCAGAGTATGCGGCTAGATACCTTTATTTATATATTCGTCTCTAGATATACTATGAATATATATATTTGAGTAGCTTATTATTCTAGAGTATACACTTATATGAGTTAATACCGTAAGTAAAGTATTATTTATTGGCATAGGGTATAGTTATGGAGGTTGAACAAGAGATATAAACAGGTCATCTATGCTATCCATAAGTAATAGCTTATATAATATCACTTAGCGCCTTATAAATATTATATATAAGAAGCACGAAGAAGATATTATATATAGTTATGTAATAATTATCTGTATATTACACTTTCTCACTAGATTATTATATAAGTACCACCTAGAGTATATTATACTATTATATATACTATTTATAATATATATGAATTTGTTATTGATTTATAATATAACAATTAAGGATCTTCTAATATATATATTTATCATACAATCTAGAAATACTATATTAATAATATAATATATAAATATAATCATGAGATAGGAATAAGGATAGTAGGTAAAATGTAATAGAGAGATAGTATCTAGGAGATTATTACTAATATATTGTAACGTTCAAGATAGGTAATGAGAGCTGTAGATGGCTATATTATCTAGGTGCTGACGGCCCACTCTCGTAGCGTTACACCACCAGAATCCTAAGCATATTTAAAACATGAGGTGTAGTTTTGGGACAATTCTAGCAGATGAAATCAACAACAAAACAAAATATGTCTTTAAGATTAAGTCTCTATAAAGATTTTACGGCAATAATATAAAAATGATTTATACACGCATAACTACATAAATAAATAAAAACATACTCACACATACTTTACCCAGCAAATAAAAAAAATATAAATACTCACTTATATATAAATATTTAATAATATAATAAATTAGAAATATTAATTCTTAAACTTACAAATGTTAGAAAAAATTAGATATAAAATAGTAATAAAGAATAAACAATATACTCTCTTAACAGAGAATTAAAATTCACTGATTAAAAAAAAATTCTGCGCGCACTACGATAGCACGATGCGTCACGTACGAGAAATAAAGCTAGTGGCAATATGCTATCCAAGTATATTTGCTCGAAAGGCGCTCGAACCCACATCGGCCCTACTCAAGAGCTCTAACTTTGTAGATTCTGTTAGAGCTTTGAAACTCTCCTTAACTCCCTATTTCCTGGATCATCTGGAATCTAATTCCTTCCTTTCAGAATCATCATGTTCGAAACCATGTTCGATTATCATCACATTTAATGCATATTTGTGCAAAAGGGTGCATTAAAAATCAGAAGTGCCGTCTTCTTTTAGGTTCACTTCGTACTTAGTACAAAATATATCACGCGATGCAGGTAATAGGTCGTAGCCTTACGTCACATGGACTGCCTTTAACTTGAAGAAGGGCCTCAACCCTTGTGTGACTATATTCTCAACCGCATTTGTGCCCACTGTCACTCATCACGCACCTGTGAGATAAGGCTTAAGGGGCGGATTCTCTAATGGGGAGGTAAACCTTATAATCATGCTATTTGTGGCTATCCCTGGTATCATCGAT